>JAXIVJ010007008.1:0-63172 GCA_036785665.1 Chirona hameri
ATCCTTTCCCTGACACGCCGCTGCGAATTCCCGTTCTCGAGGTGTCGGTTGGCGCTGGGCCGGCGCCGGCCGGGCGCGAGCTGCGACCGGAGTGCGGAGGGGGATCCGTCTGCTGCCGCGTTGGAGCGTGGTCGTTGCTGCTGTCGCGTGCTGTCGTCCCGCTCGCCGCTGTCCGCGCGTGCTGCCGCCCCGCTCGCCGTGATCGGCGCGTTCTACAATCATTATTATCATCAGAAGAATTACAATCAGAAGAAGTATGCATCTGCCATCACAACTTGTCAGATGGAAATTAAGTCCGTGAATTTCGAATGCAACATTTCCAGATGTACTAGCGCTGCCTAGTTTCCGGCCGTTCCATAACTCGGGTCACCACAATGACGTTCGACTTGCAAATTACCGAATACAGCGGTAGCACGGTGGAATGGTGGTGCAGCAGCGGTTGAGGCGGTGGCGGTGGCGGTGAGGGCGGCGGCTGTGGTGGCTCACCGCCGCTGCATGGTCGGCAGAGAGCGGTGAGCGGTGGCGGCGGCGGTGAGGGCGGCGGCTGTGGTGGCTCTCCGGCGCTGCATGGTCGGCAGAGAGCGGTGAGCAGTGGCGGCGGCGGTGAGGGCGGCGGCTGTGGCGGCTCTCCGGCGCTGCATGGTCGGCAGAGAGCGGTGAGCGGTGGCGGTGGCGGTGAGGGCGGCGGCTGTGGCGGCTCTCCGGCGCTGCATGGTCGGCAGAGAGCGGTGAGCGGTGGCGGTGGCGGTGAGGGCGGCGGCTGTGGTGGCTCTCCGGCGCTGCATGGTCGGCAAAGAGCGGTGAGCGGTGGCGGTGGCGGTGAGGGCGGCGGCTGTGGTGGCTCTCCGGCGCTGCATGGTCGGCAGAGAGCGGTGAGCGGTGGCGTTTTTACGGGGTGTTTATCTGGTCCTGATGGCGGCCGAGTTTGTTATTGCTGTCGGCTGTTTTGAGCCGGCGGGCGTCGCTGCACCACTGTATCTCTCCGCCGCTCCACCGGGCGCACCACGCAGACTGTGTGTGTGTGTGTGTGTGTGTGTGTGTGTGTGTGTGTGTGTGTGTGTGTGTGTGTGTGTGTGTGTGTGTGTGTGCGTGTGTGTGTGTGTGTGTGTGTGTGTGTGTGTGTGTGTGTGTGCGTGTGTGTGTGTGTGTGTGTGTGTGTGTGTGTGTGTGTGTGTGTGTATGTGTGTGTGTGTGTGTGTGTGTGTGTGTGTGTGTGTGTGTGTGTGTGTGTGTGTGTGTGTGTGTGTGTGTGTGTGTGTGTGTGTGTGTGTGTGTGTGTGTGTGTGTGTGTGTGTGTGTGTGTGTGTGTGTGTGTGTGTGTGTGTGTGTGTGTGTGTGTGTGTGTGTGTGTGTGTGTGTGTGTGTGTGTGTGTGTGTGTGTGTGTGTGTGTGTGTGTGTGTGTGTGTGTGTGTGTGTGTGTGTGTGTGTGTGTGTGTGTGTGTGTGTGTGTGTGTGTGTGTGTGTGTGTGTGTGTGTGTGTGTGTGTGTTGTGTGTGTGTGTGTGGTGTGTGTGTGTGTGTGTGTGTGTGTGTGTGTGTGTGTGTGTGTGTGTGTGTGTGTGTGTGTGTGTGTGTGTGTGTGTGTGTGTGTGTGTGTGTGTGTGTGTGTGTGTGTGTGTGTGTGTGTGTGTGTGTGTGTGTGTGTGTGTGTGTGTGTGTGTGTGTGTGTGTGTGTGTGTGTGTGTGTGTGTGTGTGTGTGTGTGTGTGTGTGTGTGTGTGTGTGTGTGTGTGTGTGTGTGTGTGTGTGTGTGTGTGTGTGTGTGTGTGTGTGTGTGTGTGTGTGTGTGTGTGTGTGTGTGTGTGTGTGTGTGTGTGTGTGTGTGTGTGTGTGTGTGTGTGTGTGTGTGTGTGTGTGTGTGTGTGTGTGTGTGTGTGTGTGTGTGTGTGTGTGTGTGTGTGTGTGTGTGTGTGTGTGTGTGTGTGTGTGTGTGTGTGTGTGTGTGTGTGTGTGTGTGTGTGTGTGTGTGTGTGTGTGTGTGTGTGTGTGTGTGTGTGTGTGTGTGTGTGTGTGTGTGTGTGTGTGTGTGTGTGTGTGTGTGTGTGTGTGTGTGTGTGTGTGTGTGTGTGTGTGTGTGTGTGTGTGTGTGTGTGTGTGTGTGTGTGTGTGTGTGTGTGTGTGTGTGTGTGTGTGTGTGTGTACTCTGTGGCTCCAGCCTCATCAATTAGGCCGGGCCAGTCCGCAGGATTGCCGAGCTCCACTCTTCCTTCGCCCACGGCACACACTCCGTCGAGTTGATAGTGACTGATACACTGCTGCTCACTCCGGGTCAGAGCACAGTGGTGGCGCAGGCTGTGGAGAACAGTTATAACTTATTAATAGGGAGCCTTGTGTTTTGTGTTGAAAGGATGTTTCTTTCTCCTACTATCCCTCCAACTAAGGATATTTTTTCGGGATCCTTACACATACACACGTTTAGCTGTAACCTCTGCGGGACAAGGGGTTTGATGTGAACCACCAGAGTATAAGATATGTTCCGATCTCTAACCTCTGCTGTGGCCGTATCGGCGGCCGTCAGCCCCGCCGCGGCACTATCTCTGCGGCTAACACTCGGCAGGCGGCGGTGACCTGCGGGCCGACGGCAACTGCCACTTCTATGGCCGACACGTCCCCTGTGACCGGCGGCGCCGCCATGTCTGTCAGTGACACACCCAGCCCTGTGACCGGCACTCCACACGCAATAGGACGCACGCGAGGCACAGGATGCCTGGCGACCCGCCCAGAGGCACGTCGCAGTTACTGACAGGCCACAGATAGCCGAGACATGACAGGCATGTGGGCGTGGCATGGCAGGGGACATCTTACTAAAGGTGAGCGCCTGGTCAGCACTGGCGGCCACTGGCTTCATGAGTTCGGAAATGTTTGAAGTCATGGTAGCAAATATTACACCGATATTACACGTACCAGTATATTATAATGTCGGTACCCCTGCGCCTATCTTCAACAAAAATGCTTCAACCGTGGCGATTTCATGAGTTGAAGTATGGTTTGAGTTATTTCCTTTGAACTATTGGCAATATTATCTTGCTATTATTCAATATAGTTTACTTGCAAGTTGCAAACATGCTTTTTGTATTATGCGTGCGTGTCGCTCGTTTTATGACACTTCCGTGTCACAACATCTTCCTAAGCGAGGTGCCCTTTGTCTGTGTGTGACAGTCCTGTGTTTGTCGCACCCTGTGTGGGTTGGAAGCTGCCGTGTGTCGTGTCTCGCCCCTTATTTGTAGGTCGTCTGTCTCCCGCCCACAGTGTTATCATCCCTCTCCTGCCACCCTCGCACTCTGTCCTCCACACGATATTGTTCACTTGTCACACAGTCACGTATCCACCTGTCATGCAGTCAGGGACGTAGCCAAGGGGGGGGGGAGGCACGGGGACATGCCCCCCCCCCCGAGCAAAACAAATTTACACTAGATAAAATTAGATTCTCTGACGACCCGACCCGACCCTACCACTCCCCCCGGTCAATAACATATGACTGAGGAGCGATTTTTTCTAACACCTACGTGTCCCCCCCCCCTGATAAAAATGCAATCCTGGCTACGTGCCTGCATACAGTCACCTGTCTGCATGTCAGCGGCGGCATCCGTCATACCGCAGTGGAAAAAATAGTGTTGGAGACTTGGAGACTTTTAGATGGACTAAAAATAATTTCCCGGGGTTCAATGAAATGAATGAAATGAATGAAATGAATGAAATGAATGAAATGAATGAAATTAATTAAATTAATGAAATTAATGAAATGAACGAAATTAACGAAATTAACGAAATGAAATGAACGAAATAAACGAAATGAACGAAATGAACGAAATGAAATGAACGAAATAAACTAAATGAACGAAATGAACGAAATTAACGAAATGAACGAAATGAACAAAATGAACGAAATTAAAAATACAATTGCGTATCATCGGAGAGGCCGATTGCCTATGTTCCCCTGGCCTTTGATGTCATTGGAAAGGCGTCGTTTGCGTCAGGTCTTTATACTGGAAATCCATCCGTTTTTATTGAGATGAGTTGAAGCGGACACTGGCGGATCCAGGGGGGGGGGGGGCGGCAGGGGCTAAAGCCCCCCCCCCCCCATTCCAAGCTCGACAGGGGCGGCAATAGAAATTAGCCCCCCCCCCAAAAAAATCCGCTGAAACTGGCGATGAAAAATGGGTACTGCCTGCGAGAAGAAAACAAATCTTGCAATTTTTTCTCTCGCCTCGTTCGTGTTTCCTTGATTTGGTAGTTTTTTGGTAGCAGTAGGGATAGGGAAAGTGGCGCGTCTGACGCTATTTTGGAGTGATTCGCAACCAACGTAAGTTATAATTTTACACGCAGTGTCGCAGCCTTTGGTCTCCTGCTGTCTGCTGGAGCGCGTGAGTTAACGTCCTTGTATAGGTACCTATGTTGTGTGGAATACGTCTACTAGTATTAAGTTAAGTAGGGTAATTAGGTTCAGTTTGAAGAAGAAAAAATCCCAATGTTCTTCTTTGTGTAGCTATGGATTGATTTCCAGATATGTACCGAGCAGGTATGAAATAAATGATTATTATTATCATTTCTGGTGGTAGCGTAGCCCTATCATTTTTGCAGAAATAATAATGGGACAGTGGTGGATTTCTGAATCCGGAATTTGGGTCATTATGTGCCTGTCACCTATAAGACATGCAAAAATGTCATATGGAGGCTTATAAATTATGCATAACCTTACCTTACCTAACCAAAGTTGGAATTTACTATAAAAGCTGAGGGCCTGTAATAAAGGAAAAGGGCATCAAATAGAAAATACAAAAGGAGATGCTGACTGACAAGGTTCTTGTAAGCCTAAATGTAATCCTAGCATAGTACAAATATGTTTTGCAAGGTTTGGTTCCTATAGGAAAGGGACAACATGTGGTGCGGCTCTGCATTACCACAGGGCTCAAACATGCACTTGGGGCAGGAGAAAAAAAATCATGCAGCTCGTTATTTTTTTCTTCTCGTTCGTGTTTCCTCTATTTTGAAGAATTTTGGTAGCAGGAGGGAAAGTGGCACGTGCATATTTGGAAATGTCGAATACAAAATCCAGACCCATCATACTTAAGTAGCCATAAGTCAGCCAAAACTAAAGATATTGCTTTGAAATTCGGTGTGGGTATTGTCTATACTTCGTTCTCCAATATATATTCCGGTTTTGGTAGCAGTAGGGATAGAGAAAGTGGCGCGAAAGTAGCAGTTTTTGAACATGTTTGGAAATTTTGATTTGGTGGATTTTTTTCTCTTTCTCCAATTTGTTTTTCTTCATAAAATCATATAAAATATCAAATCATATGAAAAGGCCGGAATATATATTGGAGAACCAAGTATGGACGATGCCAAAACCAAATGTCAAAGTAATATCTTGAGCGTTGACTGACTTAGGACTCCCTAAGCAGTGGCGTACGCAGAAATTCACAAAGAACCAGGCCATTGCCTTGAGGGCACCACCCGATCGACAGGGCCGCCACCAATATTGGCGAAATTTGCCAGGGGGGGGGGGGGCTCTCCTTTCGCACTGTGCGGAAGGAGAGTCACTGGCCGGAGGGGCACCGTCACTCGCCAAAGAGGGGCAGTCACTAGTCGGAGGGGCGCCGTCACTCGCCGGAGGGGCGCCGTCACTAGCCGGAGAGGCGCCGTCACTCGCCGGAGGGGCGTGGTCACTGGCCGGAGGGCCGCTGTCACGGGCCGGAGAGGCGCCGTCTATGGCAGGGGACGCCCTCACTGGCCGGGGGCGCCGTCACTGGCCACAAAAAAAGTCGTCACTGGCCGGGGGAGCGTCCTCACTGGCCGGAGTGGTGCCGTCACTGGCCAGAGGGGCGTCATAGACATAGACATATAGACATATATTGAGACCATCCACAATAAACTTGTGGCTCTTACGGCCTCTCGTCAAAAAGATAAAACATACAAGGAGGGTGGTCCAAAACATGCTCACAAACAGACACACACGCACACATTCCATACATGCCTGTCGTATAAGATATAAGAAGACAAGCTCAACACCGGCAGAACAGGTTCTCAGCCCAGGTCCCGGCACAGGTGGCGCCTGAGGTGTCTGCTGAACACGGGTACCGGGAGCCGTGTCAAGTCCGGTGGTAGCTGGTTGTAGTGCCGTGTAAGTCCGGTGGCGCCCCTCCGATCAGCGTCGTGACTGATCGGAGGGGCGCCAGCTTTGCATGGGCGCCTCGGATCCAAAGGACCAGGTCATGACCTGCATGATCTGATAGTTGATACTCGGTACGCCGCTGTCCCTAAGTATGATGGGCCTTGACTTTATATTCGACATTTCCCAATATGCGTGGCCGGTCTGGCGCTATTTGCGATCTGGAGCGATTCCTGCAACCACGTAAGTTAAAAAACGTCGCGTTTTGGCGCCAAAGTTTATAGCGCTGAATAGCGTGCGTGGAACGCATTTCGACAGTATTTGAGGAATTGAGACTCGGACTTGGGTATCGTTGTTTTCCTTTTCCCTGTAAACATGTAGCCAAATAAAATTCACACTTTGTGAATTTGTAGGTAATGTTAATATTTTTAATTGTCATGGTTATTTTAAATTACTATAGCTTGGGATGGCTACTTTGGCATCAGGTCATATCCAGACTCAAGTAATTTCAGGTACCAATTTTAAATCTGACACCCATTTTGCACCATGCTTAGGTACTTACCCCGGTGCATTGTATGGGTGCTATGAGTAGAGGTCTCACAATTTTTAGCATTTCCAACTAGTCAAGATCAGACTCAGCATGAACTCAGCTACAACAAAAAAAATTGAAAGCGACAGAAGAGGTAAAATTGTGTTTGTCTGGTTTTTACCACTGGCGAATCCAGAGGAGTGGGGGCATTAGGGGCAAATCCCCCCCCCCCCCCCCCCACCACACACACACACAAACACAGGAGCATGGCGGGAATTCAATACAAGGATGTCCCCCGCCCCGCGTGTTCCTGCATTGGCTGTAAGAAGTGATAATTAGGAAGAAAAAAATCCCCCCGGTCAATGACTCTCTTTGAGAACCCGACACCACTACCTCCCCCCCCCCCCCCCCCCACCCCCACCCGCTCAACGATTTTTCGTGTTGACGACCCGACTCCACCCTCCCCCCTCCCCCGGTCAACAACTTTCGCTGCTGAAGCGGAGCGAAATTTTAGCCCCCTCCCCCCATTCTCGGACCCTAGATCCGCCAGTGGAAGCGGAACCTTTTGATGTTGTAATCACCTTATAGTATGTACATACCCATACTACAAGGTGTAATCACCTTGTAGTATGGGTATGTACATACATATCTTGTGAACCGCGCACAGTTCCTAACTAGCACCATACCAGGACCTTTTCAGGATGACCTTCACCTGGGTGGTCTGTGATGGTGGATGGGAATATGAAGGGTGAAAGTGCTAAAAGGATTTGTCATGTTCCCGGGTTCAACACCCACAGTCATTAGCAGTCGAGCAAAGCATCTACAAGCTCTCAAGCTGGCAGACAAATGGCATTTGCGTGTTTCGGCAGCTAGCCATTGCGGTGTTATTGCGCTTATCGCCGTGGTGTCTGGTTAGCCTTGATGTGTTGGCGCCCTTCTTACTTATCACCGCGTTCTTATGAGCCGTCATCAGGCTAAATAAAGCCTTTGCAATGCCTCTGTCCAGCGCCGGAGAACTGTTGCCTTGGCGGAAATGCAACCGCCAAGACGTCGTGCGCTTCTTTTAGGGAAATAGATTGCATTATATGATATATGATTGC
The DNA here is from genome assembly GCA_036785665.1 of Chirona hameri. Lineage (NCBI taxonomy): Eukaryota > Metazoa > Arthropoda > Thecostraca > Balanomorpha > Balanidae > Chirona > Chirona hameri. The sequence goes on from JAXIVJ010007008.1 coordinate 7,738, forward strand.
ATTATATTTTCATCAGCCGTCACTTCTGCCGCTAAGCACCATTAGCGCCGCTGAAAAGCACGGCTTGATTCGGCGTCACTAATCTCTGGCGGTCCCTGACTGCCCGTGAAGAGGCCGGGAGCAGTCAGCAGCCATCGAATGCGAGTCGTTTGGCCCGGGCAGATTATCGCCGAGACCATTCCCAGGGGTCGGGGGGGGGGGGGGGGGGGGGGGGGGGAGGGGAGGGGAGGGGGGGGGGGCTGTTTCCGTTGCCGGTCTGCCTGTCTCGTGGTCGTGTCTCATTTCCGTTGCCGGTCTGCCTGTCTCGTGGTCGAGTCTCAGAGAAGGAGGGAGATCCGTGTCTGTGATCCGTGAGAAAGAGGGATATCCGTGTCTGTGATCCGTGAGAAGGAGGGAGATCCGTGTCTGTGATCCGTGAGAAGGAGGGAGATCCGTGTATGTGATCCGTGAGAAGGGGGAGATCCGTGTCTGTGATCCGTAAGAAGGAGGGAGATCCGTGTCTGTGATCCGTGAGAAGGAGGGAGATCCGTGTCTGTGATCCGTGAGAAGGAGGGAGATCCGTGTCTGTGATCCGTGAGAAAGAGGGCGATCCGTGTCTGTGATCCGTGAGAAAGAGGGCGATCCGTGTCTGTGATCCGTGAGAAAGAGGGAGATCCGTGTCTGTGATCCGTGAGAAAGAGGGCGATCCGTGTCTGTGATCCGTGAGAAAGAGGGCGATCCGTGTCAGTGATCCGTGAGAAAGAGGGAGATCCGTGTCTGTGATCCGTGAGAAAGAGGGAGATCCGTGTCTGTGATCCGTGAGAAGGAGGGAGATCCGTGTCTGTGATCCGTGAGAAGGAGGGAGATCCGTGTCTGTGATCCGTGAGAAGGAGGGAGATCCGTGTCTGTGATCCGTGAGAAGGAGGGAGATCCGTGTCTGTGATTCGTGAGAAAGAGGGAGATCCGTGTCTGTGATCCGTGAGAAGGAGGGAGATCCGTGTCTGTGATCCGTGAGTAGGAGGGAGATCCGTGTCTGTGATCCGTGAGAAGGAGGGAGATCCGTGTCTGTGATCCGTGAGAAGGAGGGAGATCCGTGCCTGTGATCCGTGAGAAGGAGGGAGATCCGTGTCTGTGATCCGTGAGAAGGAGGGAGATCCGTGTCTGTGATCCGTGAGAAGGAGGGAGATCCGTGTCTGTGATCCATGAGAAGGAGGGAGATCCGTGTCTGTGATCCGTGAGAAGGAGGGAGATCCGTGTCTGTGATCCGTGAGAAAGAGGGAGATCCGTGTCTGTGATCCGTGAGAAGGAGGGAGATCCGTGTCTGTGATCCGTGAGAAAGAGGGAGATCCGTGTCTGTGATCCGTGAGAAGGAGGGAGATCCGTGTCTGTGATCCGTGAGAAGGAGGGAGATCCGTGTCTGTGATCCGTGAGAAGGAGGGAGATCCGTGTCTGTGATCCGTGAGAAGGAGGGAGATCCGTGTCTGTGATCCGTGAGAAGGAGGGAGATCCGTGTCTGTGATCCGTGAGAAGGAGGGAGATCCGTGTCTGTGATCCGTGAGAAGGAGGGAGATCCGTGTCTGTGATCCGTGAGAAGGAGGGAGATCCGTGTCTGTGATCCGTGAGAAGGAGGGAGATCCGTGTCTGTGATCCGTGAGAAGGAGGAAGATCCGTGTCTGTGATCCGTGAGAAGGAGGGAGATCGTCAGATGGATTGTTCTGTCACCAGTCCGCCGTCTGGAGCGCGCATAACGATCAAAGACTCGTTATGCTCTTCCGTTGCTCTGGTCTGATCAAGAGCTCTGAATCAATGATGATCTCATTCGCACCTCATTCGGTCATTCGGTTATGCTCTTCCGTTGCTCTGGTCTGATCAAGAGCTCTGAATCAAGGATGATCTCATTCGCACCTCATTCGGTCATTCGGTTATGCTCTTCCGTTGCTCTGGTCTGATCAAGAGCTCTGAATCAATGATGATCTCATTCGCACCTCATTCGGTCATTCGGTTATGCTCTTCATGTTGCCCTGCTCTGATCAGGAGCTGTGAATCAATGCTGACCTCATTCGGTTAAATTAGTATCACGTTCAGGCGCACGCATGTGCTCACGGTTATCGCGCGCGCACACGCTTGAAACTAACATACAAGCACACACACGCACGCATTCAGACAGGATTTCAGGCGCACATTTGCACGCATTCAGGGCAGTGGGCACACATTCACACAGGATTTGCTCACACACTCCATGGTTCGGTTCAGCCACCTCACACGCAGTGACACACAATGGCGGCACCTGGCCCTTAACATGAATAGCTCAAAGTGTGCGGTAACGCGCATGGCACCGCTGTCAGCGGGCGGCGAGGAGCGGCGAAGAGCGGCGAGGAGCGGCGGCAGGCTTCATTGTCCGCTAGGCGCGCCGCTTGTCACTGCTCATTTTCAGCATGTCAGCGGATGTCAGTCCTGCGGTGGTCTCTCTGTGGGTCCGCTGCCGACCCGCGCCTCTGTGAAGTGTCCATCTGTGGGTCCGCAGCCGACCCGCGCCTCTGTGAAGTGTCCATCTGTGGGTCCGCTGCCGACCCGCACCTCTGTGAAGTGTCCATCTGTGGGTCTGCTGCCGACCCGCGCCTCTGTGAAGTGTCCATATGTGGGTCCGCTGCCGACCCGCGCCTCTGTGAAGTGTCCATCTGTGGGTCCGTTGCCGACCCGCACCTCTGTGAAATGTCCATCTGTGGGTCTGCTGCCGATCCGCGCCTCTGTGAAGTGTCCATCTGTGGGTCCGCTGCCGGCCCGCACCTCTGTGAAGTGTCCATCAGGCGCGGTTCATAGCGCCATGATACGCCGCCAAAGCAGCGTCACTGCGGCTTTGTTGGGAGACGGGAAGAAGTGGGCGCGGAAATAGTGAACAGCTTGAATATCATAAATATTTCGTGAGCTTTATGATATTCTAAATGTTGTGGTGAATGAAAATATTTGTGGGGCATGTTATTGTTTATAAGCAAACTGAAAGACCGATTCAGTTGTATGCCACGGGTGTTGCCGTATTTTCACCACAGCAGCAGCAGCAGCCACTGCAAATCAGTATTGCTTGAACAGATTTCGGACAGATGACTGAAGAGCGTGCAGCGTATGGGCATCGTTCTGGTGTTTGGCAGCTGGAACACATAGCCACACACATCCCATTATACTGTCCCTGCCCAAACAGCAGCTCTCTTCTGCCCGCGCCCGGGTGGTGTTATGAACTCCCTGGACTGGCCGCGGCCGGAGGCGGCTACTTACATCCTCCGCAGTCTCTCGTACCTCCTTTATCATCCTTCCGGCGGCCCGCGCTCTGTGCTGATCCCCGTAGCCCCGCAGCCTCCGCCGGCTGCCTGGTTACCTCCCCCGATCGTCCATCGGCTGATCAGGGTGTGATGCGGCCCGGTAAGCCGCCCCTGACCGGCGGGGTCACTCCCCGGGTCACCTCAGGGTCACCTCCCGCTCCGGCAGGCGTCGACCCCACTTTCCCGGGGCGGACTGCTCTAGAATACCGAGCAGCTGGGTCCTGTGAGCAGCAGTGGTAATACCGAGCAGCAGTGTGGGCTGGGTCCGGTAATACCGAGCAGCAGTGTGGGCTGGGTCTGGTAGGTAATCACATGCGTGGTGCTATCGGCAGCACCGTGTACGCATCAGTTAATGCCGCCCCCGGCACCGAAACGATGGCGGCGAGACGAGCTGTCAAAGCCAGCCAAACCAGCCGCCCGTCTTCGCACGAGGGGCGTCTTAGCGATATTTACTTTGTTACTAAGAAAATCGAATCTGGTAGCAAACTGCTGACTTAAAGGGAAATAATGACCTTTTCCCACACAAATGGAGTTATCACTTGAAATCGACAGACGAGACCAAACTATATTGTAAATTTATCACATTTCGCATATAAACATTTTATTATAATTTTATGTCAAGTTAAAGTTGATAAGCGATCCACGCTTATAATGGTCGGTACTCTCAAGTACTTGGTAACGAATTCCGGTGTTCACCAAAATCCGGTATTGCTTTTTGACGAAATAGTATGGAAAATATGCATTCCACTCTATTTATCGTGATTATGTGCCCTACTGCCCTTAAAAATCAACAAACATTGAATAAAAAGGCAACCAAATTAGCAGTTAACTTATGCACCCAACGACGGTCTAGTTAGTGGTTGCGACCCTCATTTTTTTGCAAATTGGTTCATGTATTTTCAACATTAGGAGTTGTGTTTCGTTTCGTCTCTGGCTGTATATAACACTTGGCTGTTTATAACACTATGCTTTAGCATATCATGAAAAAGAACCATTTTCCACCAAAAATCAACAAACATTGGAAAACTGGCAATTAAATCGGAAGTTAACTTATGCACCCAACGGCGACCTACTTAGTGTCGGCGATTTGTTTCATTGACCAATCAGGGACGTTGTCACGCTTCTTGGCGCACTTACTTCATTTCTGGCCCTATGACTTGTTTACAAATCAACATTCAAACCAGAGATAGTGATGGATCATACTGTTCATCACCTGTTATGTAAGTACATATTTTTAATTTCCCAAAATGTAATTTTCGAAATAGAAAAAGCTGTGATTTCACTTTTAAATTTAGATGCGATCAATTTGATACCATACATGTATAATACAATAATGCAGATACATAAATCAAAAGGTAATTATTTCCCTTTATCCAACCATTAACTGGTCGCTCATTTAACAAATATATGTTTCCTTGTTTCCCGGAAATATATCTTATGCACAAAACATTAAAAATAATGTCTTGGAATAACTTTGAAACGAATTAGCAAACTATGAATTAACAAAGGTAATTATCCCGGGAATATATCCCGGCGCGTGATAAGTCATTATGCCCGATACTACGAACCGTGCTCCACGCCACGCCATGTTACCAGGACAGCGCCGCTTAGCAACAGCGCTTCAAGCACTTTGACCTTTGATGCTGGTAGCAGCCACTATAGCCAGGCGGAAAGAGCACCTCATCCGGTCAGGGCCGGGCGGCTAGAAACCAATGCAACAGCACGAAAGGTCACTGATAGTGCACATTTAATGTCATTGGGTACAAAAGTCATTCGGCTTAAGACTTTGACTTCCTGTTGGTGATGTCGCAAACCAGTAGGTATATGCTACTTCTTATACCTTTTACCACAAATATTGCATAACTATACCGGGGTGACTGTCTGTGATATCTAAATCTATTCGTAGCTGCAATATTGCAGTAGTTCCGGTGTCATGGTGGTTTCTCTATATTCACTGGCTAAATGCCAAAAGTGCAACTCCAGTCTCTCTAATCTGTCGAAGTCTCATTCAGTTAATTGTGGCTCGTGTTTCTTGACGTATACATGAACTTCGGGTTAAATCTAGTGTCAATTACAATTTTAAGAAATCCAGATTCTTCGGTAGGATGCATCGGGCATCGAAGGTCAAACTGCCTGAAGCATGGTTGCTAGGAGGTATAATGTCCTAACATCCTTGGCAGCTGTAGAAGAAACACAATAACGTGTTTATAGTTTGCAATGTTTTCTTGAAATTTGTATTTGTATTGCATTGGGCCTGTCAAAATCGATCAAAATATATGTCAATCATATCAATAACTAGACTAATTGAACCAATTTGTCAGAATACATCAAAGAATGATAAAGTTATCATACCAAATGTAAACACATCACAAACACATGTACCAAATTGAGCAGTAAATTGGTAAACACATCATCCTTGTAACGCTTCCGTTACATGTTGCACGATATCACGAGATGTCCACTGCTTCCGGTGTTTGTAATCTGTCGTAACTCTGTCACCAAACACGAACGGCTTAATCCGGCTGTTTTGCGGACGTGGGACGGGTTATGTTGGCTCGTTTTTCTGCTCACGGCTACTGGATGTCCTGTTATAACACTGCACCCGACCGTGCTGCCCAAGTGCTGCCCGGATTAGGTCCGAGGTGACACCGGAGTGACCGACTCCGTCCAGTCGGGGCTGATCCGCCGCAAGTGACGTCACTGCGCCTCATAATGACGTCACTGCCTGTCACGAGGTTCGACAGCACAGCGGTTCAGTCTGGTGTCTAGCTGTGGTACCTACTGTTACTATGCTAAGTGACGTCACTGCGCCTCATAATGACGTCACTGCCTGTCACGAGGTTCGACAGCACAGCGGTTCAGTCTGGTGTTTAGCTGTGGTACCTACTGTTACTGCTGGTGTTTAGCTGTGGTACCTGGAGAAAATGTGAGCTATTTGACAGGAACAGCAAGCGCTGTTACGCGGTGGTGACAATGGTCAACATATCGAGAACCTGTAAAACAGTGTATTGAAAATACAGAACCTTCGGTAGTGTTTCTTTAGCAAACATTCCCGACGTTACTCTGAACTTAACTTTAAACCGACGCTGCCAGAGCAACCAAGTTACGCTTTGTGTTATTCTGAATGCAGGGGTGGTAAAATGACCCGTCCTGCTGGACAACGTCCGAGAACAAAATTGTCTTTTTCTTGCCAGGTTGGCTTATTTTTCATCACAAATGATCCATCAGGGGAGTCACATGCTGCATTTTTGCATCCGTGTGCTTTTTACATCGAACAGTGGGATATTCAAAGGCAACTTCTACTGAATTGTCAGGTCATAATTATGGTTCACACATGCAAATGCTGTCCCACAGTCTACCCAAAAAATACGCGTCCCACATAGCAACAGCGATATCAGTTTGGCACCACCAGAATGGCAACATATTAGACCACAAATATAGCTGTTTTTATAGACCATACAAACTATACCAAGTTGTCTGCAAACTACTATTTCAGCTGTCAGCGGTTTGGGAGAACCGCGGAAGACCACTCATTGACTTTGAACGGGAGACTTTCCGCCGTCCGTCCAGCGGATCCGCTGGTTTTATCAGCCAACTTCGCTGCATAGTAGAAACTGGTAGAAATTTTGGAACAAATTTAGAAACCCAGAGTATAGTTTAGATTGATGACCAATGACCATGGAGGCATGATGGCAGCATTTTAAAACCTCGGTTTGGAGCGATCGTCGCTTTGGGAAGCGACGCATGTTAAAAATGTTTTGAGCAATTATGTGAAGCACCCCTGCTTCCGAGTTCAAGGTAAGGTTAAGTCAAAATAATTAATAATATAGTTGCTCAAAAAGTGGATAAAATAAATCACGTAGCAAGTAGGGTAAACTTAACATGTCAACACATCAGGCTTGGCACGTTACTGGTGGTGTTGACTGTTGGTGTTGTAATTTGGGGACATGTCAAGACATAACACTTCCATGTTATTGGTGGTGTGTTGGTGTCTGAAAGTCATCCCAGGCAAATAATTGTCAGTTTGAAGGGAGAAAGCAGGGTAAACGACTGTAACCCCGGGCACGCCCTAACAACATACTTTTCATGCTATTGGTGATGTAGTGTGTTGGTATCGACTTCACCAATTGCAATAGCATGAAAAGTATGACAGGATGTGTCCGGTGTTAATGTTGTCTACCCTACCTGTAAAAGGTCAGATTAAATTAAAAACTGCTTGTATTTGACCTTTCGTTCAGTAATCCCCCCCCCCCGCCCTGCCATTTCATGTTATTGGTGGTGTGTTGGTGTCTGAAAGTCATCCCAGGCAAAGGGTTGTCAGCTTGTTGGGAGAAAACAGGGTAAACAACTGTAACCCCGGACACGCCCTAACCAAGGGCGTAGCTACTATACCGCAAATACCGCAAATGCGGTATGCTCGGATCGTGATGCCCCACTTACGGAATTTCAAGGTATCTGTGGAACACGATGCCCCCAAACTAGTATCGTGCTACCTACTACCTACTATATTGTGAGATGCGTGATTCCCTAGTGAGGGATGTGATGATCCTTAGTGTGGTGCCCTTGTGGAAGATATGATGCCCCTAGTGGAAGATGGAATACCCCTTGTGGAAGATGTGATGCCCTAGTGGAAGATGTTAGGGCCCAGTTGGAAAATGTGATGCCCTTATCTAGAAGACGCGATGCCCCTAGTGGAAGATGTGATGCCTCTACAGGAAGCTGTGATGCCCCTAGTGGAAGATGTGATGCTCCTAGTGGAAGATGTGATGTCCCTAGTGTAAGGTGTGATGTCCCTAGTGGAAACTGTGATGCCCATAGTGGAGGATATGATGCCCCTAGTGGAAGATGTGATGCCCCTATAGTGCAGGCACGTAGCCAGGATTTCGTCCAGGGGGGGGGGGCGGCGCCTCGAAGGGCCCCTTCCCGAACGTTGAAAGGGCCCTTCCCAAGCGTTAACCCCCCCCCCAAAAAAAAAAAAATCGCATGAAAAGGCACGTTACAAGGCTGGAAAATGCAGTATGGCAGGTATGGCATGGGCCATACCAACGTTTAGGAGCTGGAGTTAGCAAACTGCCACATCAACTTTGGAACCAGCGACACGAATTTGGAATCAGCTATACCAACTTGGAATATTTTTTTAAGCTCAAGACCTGAAACTCTTAAACAAATTGCGCCACGGAGTGGCGCGAAAATTTTAAGTATTATGCCCTGGGTTGCTTTCTCATCAATGCGTCGCATTGCGTATGGTGCGGACCTCTAAAATTGCTATATTGTGCGTTTAGAAGTGTGGGGAAAAAGTGCTAAAGTGAACTATTTTGCCCAATATCTATATATTGGAAAGTAGCAACATAACACATAAATGCGCCGAGAAACTGACCGATTTTTTCTTAACCCGCATATAATTGAATTTGTAGTTAAATTGCGCCGCGGAGCGGCGGGAAAATTTTGAGTTGTATTCCCTGTACAACTGTATTCTTACTGTTGAAAGGCCCAAAGTCCCTTCAGATCGTCTAGGGGCCCCTCTGACCTTTTCTACGCCCTTCCGAACTGTTCAGGGACTCATCTGGGATCCGTGAAGCGAAAAGACATGATGTGGAGTGGGGTGATATATATAATACAAAGAGGTATTATATAAAACTTTGGGTCGACTCTACAGGAAAAAATAAAATCGGATCTTTCGGGTATAGTGTAGCACCGTGACGAAGGGTGTTACAATATACCCGAAAGCTCCACTTTTAATATTTTTATTGTGGAGCAAGTCCTCTTTGTATTTAATCTTCATCTGGGATTTCTACGTGCTTTGACCCTTCCGGTCTCACCAGAGACTCCTCTGATCTTCCAAGAAGCCCCTCTTGTGTGTCAAGGGGCCCATTAGGCCTGTCCAGAGGTCCTTCCGACCTGGCCAGGGATTGCACTGGCTGCTTTGTCGCCCTGCCGACATCAGTTTCAGTTTCAGTTTCAGTTTATTTTGTTTAACAAAAAGATATATAAATTAACAGACAATTGCGGATCGGCGCAAAAGCACAAGCTTAAGTTAAAGCGCCTCTCCAACAGAATTAAATGGAACAAAACAAAACGAAACCAAGAAACAGGTAACGCCGGCCCCGCCAACAGCCCACCGAGCAGCCAGGGGAAATGCAGGTACCAGGCGGCCAGACCACGGGCGGCAACAGTCGGGCTAGCATTTGTGAAGTGTTTGCGTTACTGTAGGGTGATAAATCGTTGAGTGTGTGCTATGAATGCTTGTAGGTGGTGTGCGATGAGTATTCCTTGATTTTCATTGAGGGTGTGGCCGAATAAAAGTGCCTTTAGCTGACATTTATAAGAAAGGTTATCAAAATTTGGAATAATTGTTCGCGCTGCGTTGAAGAGGTGTAACCTGTTGTTTGTGTATAGGGGGTACCAGAGTATGTAGTGAGCAGTGTCTTCTTGTTTGTGTCCGCAAGTGCATGTTGGGCTAGGTGTGCGTTGAACTTTAAATAGGTGTGCATGCAGAGATGACAGACCGACTCGCAATCATCTAGTGTGGAGTGTATTGACTGTTTTTGTGCCTACTGAGTTCAGTGTTGGTGGCTCTGGTGCTCCAAATCGCTGCCAAACTTGACGAGCAAAGGCAAGACGGAATAGAGTATTTCGTAGAGATTCAGGAAGAAGATTCCATTGCCGGATAGTGGCGGGAATGAAGGACCTGCAGAAAGATGTTAAGCGAATGGGCGGGATTGAAAGAAGTTGTGCGTTGCGTAGTCTGAGTCCAGTAGCGTCCTGTCTCGTGCCCGTCAAGAGGTTCGTTACGTATGAGGGAAGATGAGGGTAATTGTAATACAGTCGATGGAAAAACAAAAGTTTGTGGATGACCCGTCTGACATCTAGTCGCTCCCAGCCTAAATCATTAAGTAGTGCGTCAGTTGATGTTCGGAATAGTGTACCTGTCACAAGTCTAGCGCAACGATTCTGTAGAGTCTGGAGTCGAACTGAGTCGGTCAAAGTCAAGTTACCGTCGTAGATGATATCACAGTAGTCGAAATGCGGTCTAATGTATGTGAGTCCGAGATGTTTGTGGTTCTTAGCGCTAGGTATATTTTGTCTATTAAAGGATAATCTTAGGTCATGGTTGTTGTGCCTGTTCGTGAATGTTTGTTGTGTTGTTTTATCTGCATTAAAAGTGATGGCCCAGTCTGTACCATATTGACTGATGATGTCTAAGTCACTTTGCAGTGATTGTCTGTGTTGTTGGCTGTCTTGTGGATGAGAGGAGTATAGGGAAGTGTCGTCTGCATAGAATAGTGCGTCATTCTCGGTTTTGTTGGATAGGTCGTTGAGGTATATCAGGGCAAGCAGAGGTCCAAGAACCGAGCCTTGAGGGCAACCAGCTAGAATTTGTTGTGGCGAAGATACGCTATTACCCACACGAATAATTTGAGTACGATCTTCGAGATATGAACTTAGCCATGCCAGGAGGGAGCCAGAGATGCTGCATTGAATTTCACATTTCGCAATTAGTGCTTCGTGCCAAATTTTGTCGAAATATTTTGAAATGTCGAGAAAAATTGCAGTGAAGTTATTGTTTTCGTTTAGCGCCGAGTACAACTGATGAGCAAGATATACAAGTTGAAGGTATGTACTGTGACCCGGACGGTAGCCACTTTGCTTCTCAGTTAGAATATTGTTTTCAGTTAGATGTGTGTATATTTGAATAAATACCAGTTTTTCCAAAATTTTAGACAGGTTCGGAAGAAGACTTATTGGCCGGTAGTTGGTTGGATCTGAGTTGGAGCCTTTATGTTTGAAGATGGGAGTAATGCATGCTCTTTTCCAGGACGAGGGAAATTTCCCTAATTGGAGGATTTATTAAAAAGCTTGGCAAGTGGATTGGCAATTAGCAATGCTGGCATGTTAAGTAATTTGTTAGGAATTTTATCTGGGCCGGATAATTTGTTTACGTCTAAGGAATTTAAGATTTTCAGGACCTCTTGATCGGTTACTTGGACCTCTGCTAGTGGAGGAATTGGGGGTAATGGGGGAGTGATGTGAGGAATCGGTCTGCCATTTGTGTCTAGTCGAGTTTGGGTGGCAAAGTAATTGTTGAGAATGGTCGCTTTAGTAAGGTCATCAGTGACTGGCGTTCCGTCTTGACTGATGAGTGGTGGTATGCTGTGATTTGCTTTCCTCCCAGTGAGGCCTTTTAAGATGTTGTGGTATGCACGTGGATCTCTTTTTTGTTCCAAAAGTTTAGTGACTTGTGATTGAATGTGTAAGTTTTTCAGTCGCTGGTTTGTCTCTGTCGTCATGTTTCGTTGTCGTCTCCACCGTTCCCAGTCGTTAGGAGTGTCACGTCTTTTTGCAATGAAAAACAGTCTGTCTCTTTTACGAATTTGTCGTTTGAGCTCTAGATCAAGCCAAGGCTTGTTGTTAGATTTTGTTGAGAAACTTTTCTGTGGAATTGAAGCTTTCGCTGCTGACAAAAGAGCATCAGTGAAATTCTCAGTTGCTTTGTCAAGGTCGCAGTCCAGTAAGTTGTCCATTCATCAGCAGTCTTGTTAGTTTGTCAGCATCTGTTTGTCTATAGTCCCACAGTTGTATTGTTTGTTTATAAATGGTAGGTGCTTCAATTGTGAGGGAGACAAAAATTGGAATATGATCAATTTTTGAAAAGGAGGGGAGTACACCACTTTCATTAACCATTGATGGATTCGATATTACAATTAGATCTCTAAGGTTAGCAATGTCATTTGTCTCCGCATACCGTGTCGGCTGAGTTATGAGCTGTTCAAAGTTGGATGCCAAAATTTATTCATGAAGAGCAACTTCGTATGACATTATTGGGCTATGATTTGAAAACTTTGGGTCGATGAATGTGTTGCCAGCATTGAAATCACCAAGGATAATAATGTTATGGGGAGAGTAAATTTGTGCTAAAGCAATACTTTCAGTTAGCTTGGTAAGAAATGCAGAATGCTGGACTGATGGCAAATTAGGAGGTACATACACTGAACATATTATCAAATTGGTTTGTTTGATCTTTACAAGGCACCATACCCATTCTACTTCAGTTGATTCTAGATCATGTAATCGTTTTACGGGAAGATTATTTCTAACATAAATAGCTACACCCCCTCCATTCCTGTCTCTGTGTCGTGTCATTGGGTCATGAAAATGGTCAAGTGAGAAAAGGGAAGGATGTACTCTGTCATCAAGCTTGGTCTCAGAGAGGCAAAGTATGTCTATGTCATTGAGAGAGGCAAAGTGGGAGAGCTCGTCAAGGCGGCAGTGAGATGTAATGGAGTTGATATTTACATGTGAAATGGTGATGTTGCTACTGCTGTGACCTCCAGAAAGGGTGGAACTTGTGGAAGAGTGTGAAGAGGTAGAAGTCCCGACTGAAGCCGCCCGGTGCCTGGAGCCTGGGGGAAAAGACATTAGGGTGGTGTTCAGCAGATGTTGCCGGCGCAGCAGTGGGTGGGCTATACACTTAGGTAGAGTAGCACATGAACCTTAATCAAATGAGCAATATAACATATTTAGACAGGAACTGAATCCATCGGTCACTAGCGATGGGGGGGGGGGGGGCAGCAAGAGCATACAGCTTATTGGGAGATGTGACATGCTCAGGGGCAGGGGCGGCGGATTGCGGGGCGCAGGGTACCCAAAACCCCCTCAAATGAAAATCCTGGGGAGGGGAAGGGTCATGTTGCCACCAGATTGAGCAGGCTAAAATCTGGGGGGGGGGGGGGCAAAACTACCTTTTGTCCCCCAGGATCTTCGACTGGGGGGAATTTTGGGTACCCTGCCCCCGCAATCCGCCGCCCCTGCTCAGGGGCCCCTCCGACCTGCCCAGGGCCCCTCCAGTCTGGCTAGGAACTCATCCGGCATGTTCAAGGGGCCTTCCGACCGGCCCAGGGACCCTTTCGGTCTAGCCAGGGGCCCCTCTGACTTGCCCAGGAGCACCTCCGATATGCCCAGCGACTCTTCTGGTCGGCCAGCGCTGCCTGCTTTGTCGCCCTGCCGACATGCTCATGGGGCCTTCCGATCTGCCCTGGGGCCCCTCCGTGCTGGCAAAGGGCCAATTCGGTATGTTCACGGGCCCTTCTTACCCGCCCAGGGGTCCTTTCGGTCTGGTCAGGGGCCCCTCCGATCTGCACAGGGCCCTTTTAACTTTCCAGGGGCCTCTGGTCTCTCCAGGAGCCCTTTAACCTTCTAAGGGGCCCTTCCGACCTAGCAAGGGGCTGCTCTGGCTGCTTTGTCGCCTTGCGACATGCTCCGAGGGCCCTCCGACCTGCCCTGGGGCCCCTCTGTGCTGGCTAGGGGCCCATTCGACGTGTTCAGGGGGCCCATTCGACGTGCTCAGGGGGCCCTCTGACCCGCTCAGGGGCCCTTTCGGTCTGGCCAGGGGCCCCTCTGACATGCACAGGGCTCTTTTGAACGTCAAAGGGGCCCTCTGGTCTTTCAGAGAGGGCCCTTGTGTCCCTAAAGGGCCTCTGAAGTCCTCTAAACTCTCTAAAGACCACGCTTCGTGTAGTAAAGAGCCTATGATATCACGCTTCCCGCGGTCTCGTCGGCCCTTTTCGGCGCGCGCAGCGCGCCGAAAAGGGCCCTCGCGCGCCAAAAATGGCCCTCCTGGCCTCCAGGGGGGGGGGGGGGGGGGGGGGGGGGGGCGCCGCCCTCCCCGTGGCTACGTGCCTGCCCTAGTGGAAGATGTGATGTTCCTAGTGTAAGATGTGATGCCCCTAGTGGAAGCTGTGATGCCCATAGTGGAAGATATTGTGCCCCTAGTGGAATATGTGATGCCCCTTGAAGAGAATGTGATGCCCCTAGTGGAAGATGTGATGTCTCTTTTAGAAGATGTGATGCTCCTAGTGGAAGATGTTGTGCCTCTAGTGGAAGATGTGATGCTTCTACTGGAAGCTGCGATGCCCTATTGGAAGATGTGATGTCCTTACTGGAAGCGGTGGTGCCTCTTGTAGAAGATGTGATGCCCCCAGTGGAGGATGTGATGCCCGACTGGAAGATGTGATGCCCCTACTTGAAGATGTGATGTCCTTAGTCCTTACTGGAAGAGGTGGTGCCCCTTGTAGAAGATGTGATGCTCCTTCTGCATCTGCTGGAAGATTAAGATGTGAAATATATGATTTCCCTATTGAAATCACCTTCTATGTGATGTCCCTATGTGATGTCCCTTTCTAGAAGATGTGATGCCCGGAATGTGTGATGCTCCTGCTAGATTTGATGAAAGCTCAGGTTGAGTTATTTGGGCGATCAAATAATTGTCGTGCTGTCCCCTTTTGTATCGCTGTAACTAGATGATGGTCAACCTGTTTAGTGGTTCACCCGTTAACCCTATTCGTGTCGATGTTGGGGGGGGGGGGGGGGGGGGGCTAACACGACCCCCGGCCCTAAGGCTTGTCCGCTCCTGCCTCCAAACGAGTAAGGATACGGCCATAAAACTTGTTGGCTTTTCCTAAATATTAATTGGTCACATTTTGGTACAATGCTAAACAAAAATCAGGGCACCAGGGGCGGCTTCAGGTGTGGTTTTTGGGGTCATGTTTTGGTTTTCAGCGTGTCTCGGCTTTCAAAGGGAATCAATTTCCATCCTCTGACCGTTGTAGATACGAGCTAACAACTTGCATGCCTTTTCTTGCTGCTCTTTGTAGACATGTTGAGCGTTTCTTCATTTTGCTTTTGTTTTTGGGGGGATTACGCATGGTCACCTCCAGGAACTAATTTTGGGAGGCATTCTGGGTCACTGGCATTACATGAAAATCTGACAGATAATAATGGCAAACTCAGTGAACCTTCTTAGCTATCCTTTGCACACCTTGTGCGATTTTTTCCTTCTATTTTTGGGTTGCCCACAGGCGACTCCAGGGACGGAATTTTGGGGGCATGTGTTTGACTCCGTTCACATACATTGTGTTTAGTAACTCAAAACGATATTTTGCAGTGGGTTATCTCGTGCAATATCATCTCCATGTATCACAATTGTATATTGTGGCATAGGCGTGGGACGGGTGGGACGCAAGCGCATGGCCTATTGCTACGGGCGGCTCCAGGGATGAAATTAAGGGGGAATTGTGGACCCACGACATGTAACTACATAACAAAATATATCAACTTGAATCTTGATGACCTGTTATAGCAATGCCTTGCACACGTTCCATATTTTTCTCTCTCATTTTTCGGTTGCCCAAGGGCGATTCCAGCGACATGTTTTTGGAGGCAAGCAGAATGGCTGGATCCATCTCACGTCACCAACAACGACGGCGGCTGGCACCATTCCGGCTTGGCCAGGCGGGCTGCACAGAACACACGCACACGCACACGCACACGCACACGCACACGCACACGCACACGCACACGCACACGCACACGCACACGCACACGCACACGCACACGCACACGCACACGCACACGCACACGCACACGCACACGCACACGCACACGCACACGCACACGTACACGTACACGTACACGTACACGTACACGTACACGTACACGTACACTGTTGTCCGTATAGCGTCGATGTTTGTTGACAGACGATGTTTTGTGCCGATGATGGCGTGAATCATGACTGTGTGAATGTATGTAACCATGTAGCTTAAGGCATCGAATAAACTAGCCCTTAAGTGGGAAAAACTTGAAGAAAAAACAAACAAACAAAAAAAACGACGGCGGAGGGCACGCCAGGGTCGTGCGGCGACCTTCGTACCGGCACGCACGTGCGTCGCCCCCCGCCCCCGAGGGTTTATTGGCCTGGGGAGACCCGGGGCCCAGGGGACCGAGGCAATCAGTCAAAGAGAAGAAGCCGATCACACTAGTTCCTAGGTCAAATAAAAACATGCAAACACCTTCTATCCAGCAAGGCGACGCGCTAAAAAGCTTGTTCAGCGAGCAACAAGAGCTAACTCAATTCACCTCCCCTTCCCCTCCTCAACACGCCACCGCACGAATAAAAAACTGTCATCTTTACTTTTCCATGCATACACATGTAATTATAAGCAGCCAAAACAGAAATCAAATCGGCAAAAATATTATAGTGACATCTTTGGATACCTCCCTTTTGAATTGCCTGGTACGCCATTGGGTTAATCTCCCCAAACTTTTAAAAGGATTTTATGTTAAAGCATACAATTAGGTGGCGAAATACATAAATATAAAAAAATGCGTTCAAACAACGTCCCATGACAAATAGTCTAAAAAATGCATGTTTTACCCCATTTTGTGCTACCTGTATCTGCCACCTCCCCCCCCCCCCCCCCCATGACAAAATGTTTCATATTTGTGAATATAGGAATGAAGTCATCCGAATTGCTAACCTAACTCGTATTGCCAAAAAAGATGTTTTAGTAAATAAAACACAAGATCACTTCTGAATATATATATATATATATATATATATATATATATATATATATATATATATATATATATATAAAATCAAAAAATGATCTTAGGAATGTGGTTCAAGCTGCAAGGAATCGAATGACGCTTTTCCGGAGTGAAACGGTCCAGCGGTTTCCGAGATACGATGGAGGGCCGAATAGCCCCCCCCCCCCCCCGACAGTTTTGTATCTTTGTTTAGCCTGACAGTAATATGGTTAACACGCCCACCGATGAGGACGGATATCCGCCTCCCCGGAGATTTATCGTGAATTGCTGACAAACGGCGGCGCGCAGCGCCGTCAAATTTGGCACAGTTGTTTGGGCTTCAATTACCCACATTGTGTAAAATTTTCAACCTCAGGTCTTTTCAGGTGATGTCAAAATGTCACGTCAAGTGACCCCACCTCCAAATAAGTTTGTGAAAGTTTGTGTTCATGCCAAAGCTGCAGTGTTTTACCAAGAGGTTTGAAACTCACAGGATTAAATTAGGTCATAAGTACCTGCAATTCTTATATCTCGGATTTGTATATCGGTGACCTAAGATAAGGTCAATTTCGTGACCTCCCCATTATAAGTCAACGAGGAAAAATGAAAACGCGTATAAATCCATAGGAAATGGCTAAATTTGACTAGTTTTCACCAGATTCACCATTCTTGTGCCAAATACAAAGACCCATGTCACGTTTTTGTTTTTGACCTCTACGAAGTCAACTCAGGTAACCCCAATGTCACGTGTTCTTTCCAATAACTCCACAAAGACCCATGTCACATTTTTGTTCTTTGACCTCTACGAAGTCAACTCAGGTTACCCCGGTGTCACGTGTGTTTTTTTCTCAATAACTTCTCACCAAATAAAATTAGATCAATGAGATTTTACCATTGTGTTTGGCTCGTCGAGAGTAGCCTCCACCTGCACAAGTGCAGATTGACCGCCTCTCAGAAGGCTTTTTCGTATCGGGCTGCAGTTGTCTGGAACCGCCTGCCACCACAAGCTTGTGCCGCCCATTCATTGGATGGTTTTAAGACCGCTATGCGAAGTGTGATTTTACCGATGTAGTGTAGTGAAGTGTACTCGTTTGTATCGTATTTTGTATATTATCTGTAACACTGACATGAAACCAGAATAGCCACCTCGTGGATGGTTTTTAATACACTGATTGATTGATTGATACGGGAATTAGATACGGGAATGGGATACGGGAATGGGATACGGGAATGGGATACGGGAATGGGTTACGGGAATGGGATACGGGAATGGGATACGGGAATGGGATACGGGAATGGGATACGGGAATGGGATACGGGAATGGGATACGGGAATGGGATAGGGAATGGGATACGGGAACGGGATACGTGAACGGGATACAGGAACATGATATGGCATACGGAAACGGGATACAGGAACGGAACACGGGAACGGAATACGGGAACGGAATACGGGAACGGAATACGGGAACGGAATACGGGAACGGAATACGGGAACGGAATACGGGAACGGAATACGGGAACGGAATACGGGAACGGAATACGGGAACGGAATACGGGAACGGAATACGGGAACGGAATACGGGAACGGAATACGGGAACGGAATACGGGAACGGAATACGGGAACGGCATACGAGAACGGAATACGGGAACGGGATAGGGTAACGGGATACATACGGAAACGGGATACGGGAACGGGATACGGGAACGGGATACGGGAACGGGAAACGGGAACGGGATACGGGAACGGGATACGGGAACGGGATACGGGAACGGGATACGGGAACGGGATACGGGAACGGGATACGGGAACGGGATACGGGAACGGGATACGGGAACGGATACGGGAACGGGAAACGGGAACGGGATACGGGAACGGGATACGGGAACGGGATACGGGAACGGGATACGGGAACAGGATACGGGAACAGGATACGGGAACGGGATACGGGAACGGGATACGGGAACGGGATACGGGAACGGGATACGGGAACGGGATACGGGATAGGGAACAGGATACGGGAACGGGATACGGGAACAGGATACGGGAACGGGATACGGGAACGGGATACGAATACGGGAACGGGATACGAAAACGGGATACGGCAACGGGATGCGGGAACGAGATACGGGAACGGGATACGGGAACTGGATACGGGAAAGGGACAAGGGAACGGGATACGGGAACGGGATACGGGAACGGGATACGGGAACGGGATACGGGAACGGGATACGGGAACGGGATACGGGAACGGGATACGGGAACGGGATACGGGAACGGGATACGGGAACGGGATACGGGAACGGGATACGGGAACGGGATACGAGAACGGGATACGGGAACAAAATACGGGAACAGGATACGGGAACGGGATACGGGAACGGGAGACGGGAGACGTAATACATAATACGGAATACGGAATACGGAATAATGAATACGGAATACTGAATACGGAATACGGGACACTGGAAACGGCTAGCATATATAAAAAAGCTGGCTATATAAATTGCGCATCGCGCAATAAAGGCCATCTAGTAAATCCTAAAAGATGACCCGCCGCCGCCGCCGCCGTCACCGCCGCCGCCGCCGCCGCCGGAGTGACGCTTTAAATCGGTTCCTGTGCAGTCGTCTGATGAGTTATCAGGATTATTTTTTCAGGACTTTTAGGGCCCCGTGATTCAACAGGTCGTATCGAGTTTTGGTGTTGATCCGACCAATGGTGCGGCGTCGGCACGTGCGCACGTGCACCATTCGTTTAACATGGGAAACGCGACATTTTGAAATTGCGAAAAATGGGCAAGTTTCGCCTGGTTCCCCGGCCGCTTGCTCGGCAACCGAGAATCGCAGCGATATGCGAGCAACACTATGTGATAGATAATCGATTGGCCTTGCGTATAGGATGGATGCGCGACGGGATCCCGTTGCCGTATCCCGTTTTCGTATCTCGTTCCCGTATCCCGTTATCGTATCCCGTTCCCGTATCCCGTTCCCGTATCCCGTTCCCGTATCCCGTTCCCGTATCCCGTTCCCGTATCCCGTTCCCGTATCCCGTTCCCGTATCCCGTTCCCGTATCCCGTTCCCGTATCCCGTTCCCGTATCCCGTTCCCGTGTCCCGTTCCCGTATCCCGTTCCCGTATCCCGTTCCCGTATCCCGTTCCCGTATCCCGTTCCCGTATCCCGTTCCCGTATCCCGTTCCCTTTTTTCTTTCCGTATTTCGTTCCCGTATCCCGTTAGCGTATCCCGTTCGGTATCCAGTTCCCGTATATTGTATCCCGTGCTCGTATCCCTGTCCCGTATCCCGTTCCCGTATCCCGTTCCGTATCCCGTTCCCGTATCCCGTTCCCGTATCCCGTTCCCGTATCCCGTTCCCGTATCCCGTTCCCGTATCCCGTTCCCGTATCCCGTTCCCGTATCCCGTTCCCGTATCCCGTTCCCGTATCCCGTTCCCCGTATCCCGTTCTCGTATCTCATATCCCGTACCCGCATCCCATTCCCGTATCCCGTTCCTGTATCCCGTTCCCGTATCCCGTTCCCGTATCCAGTTCCCGTGTCCCGTATCCCGTTACAATATACAGTTACCGTATCCCGTTCCCGTATCCCGTATCCCGTTCCCGTATCCCGTATACCGTGCCCGTATCCCGTTCCTATATCCCGTATCCCGTTCCCGTTTCCAGTTCCCGTATCCAGTTCCCGTATCCCACTCCCGTATCCCGTTCCTGTATCCCGTATTCGTTCCCGTATCCGGTTCCCGTATCCCGTATCCCATTCCCGTATCCCGTTCCCGTATCCCGTTTCCGTATCCCATATCCCGTATACCGTTCACTTATCCGATCCCGTATCCTTTACCCCACTCCCGTATCCAGTTTCCGAATCCCTTTCCTGTTTCCCGTTCCCGCATCCCGTTCCGTATCCAGTTCCCGTATATTGTATCCCTTTCTCGTATTCCGTTCACGTATCCCGTTCCCGTATCCCGTTTCCCCCGTTCCCGTATCCCAATACCGTATCCCGTTACCGTATCCCGTTCCCGTCTCCCGTTCCCGTATCCCGTTCCCGTATCCCGTTCCCGTATCCCGTTCCCGTATCCCGTTCCCGTAACCCGTTACCGTATCCTGTTCCCGTATCCCGTTCCAGTATCCCGTATCCCGTTACCGTATCCCGGTCCCGTATCCCGTTCTCGTATCCCGTTCCCGTATCACGTGCCCGTATCACGTTCCCGTATCCTGTTCCCGTATCCCGTTCCCGTATCCCGTTCCCGTATCCCGTTCCCGTATCCCGTTCTCGTATCCCCTTCACGTATCCCGTTCCCGTATCCCGTTTCCCCGTTCCCGTATCCCAATACCGTATCCCGTTCCCGTATCCCGTTTCCGTATCCCGTTCCCGTTCCCGTATCCCGTTCCCGTATCCCGTTCCCGTATCCCGTTCCCGTATCCCGTTCCCGTATCCCGTTCCCGTTTCCCGTTCCCGTATCCCGTAATTCGTTCCCGTATCCCGTATCACGTATCCCGTATCCTGTTCCCGTTACCCGTTCCCGTATCCTGTTCCCGTATCCCGTTCCCCGTTCCCGTATCCCGTATCCCGTTCCCATATCCCGTTCCCGTATCCCGTTCCCGTATCCCGTTCCCGTATCCCGTTCCCGTATCCCGTTCCCGTATCCCGTATCCCGTATCCCGTTCCCGTATCCCGTTCCCGTATCCCGTTCCCGTATGCCGTTCCCGTATCCCGTTCCCGTATCCCGTTCCCGTATCCCGTTCCCGTATCCCGTTCCCGTATCCCGTTCCCGTATCCCGTTCCAGTATCACGTTCCTGTATCCCGTTCCTGTATCCCGTTCCTGTATCCCGTTCCTGTATCCCGTTCCCGTATCCCGTTCCCGTATCCTGTTCCCATATCCCGTTACTGTATCCCGTTCCCGTATCCTGCATCCCGTATCCCGTTCCCGTATCCCGTTCCCGTATCCCGTTCCCGTTCCCGTTTTCCGTTCCCGTATCCCGTGCCCGTATCCCGTGCCCGTATACCGTGCCCGTATCCCGTGCCCGTATCCTGTGCCCGTATCCCGTGCCCGTATCCCGTGCCCGTATCGTTGCCCGTATCCGTGCCCGTATCCCGTGCCCGTATCCCGTGCCCGTATCCCGTGCCCGTATCCCGTGCCCGTATCCTGTGCCCGTATCCCGTGCCCGTATCCCGTGCCCGTATCCCGTGCCCGTATCCCTTGCCCGTATCCCGTGCCCGTATCCCGTTCAAGTATACCGCCCCCGTACACCGTTTCCGTAGCCCGTTCCCGAATCCCGTTCCCGTATCCCGTTCCCGTATCCCGTTCCCGTATCCCGTTCCCGTATCCCGTTCCCGTATCCCGTTCCCGTATCCCGTTCCCGTATCCCGTTCCCGTATCCCGTTCCCGTATCCCGTTCCCGTCTCACGTTGTCGTATCCCGTTCCCGTATCCCGTGCCCGTATCCCGTTTCCTGTTCCCGTATCCAGTTCCCGTATCCCGTTCCGGTATACCGTTCCGGTATCCCGTTCCGGTATCCCGTTCCGGTATCCCGT
This sequence comes from Chirona hameri, assembly GCA_036785665.1. Classification (NCBI taxonomy): domain Eukaryota; kingdom Metazoa; phylum Arthropoda; class Thecostraca; order Balanomorpha; family Balanidae; genus Chirona; species Chirona hameri. The sequence goes on from JAXIVJ010007008.1 coordinate 29,941, forward strand.
TCCGGTATCTCGTTCCGGTATCCCGTTCCGGTATCCCGTTCCGGTATCCCATTCATGTATCCCGTATACCGATACCGAATCCCTTAATCAGCTCCCGTATCCAGATTCCGTATCCCGTTGCCGTATCCTGTTCCCTGTTCCCGTATCCCGTTCCCGTATCCCGTATCCCGTATCCCGTATCCCGTATCCCGTATCCTGTATCCCATTCCCGCATGCCGTTTCCGTATCCCGTATCCCGTTCCCGTATCCCGGTCTCGTATCCCGTTCCCCTATCCCGTTCCCGTATCCCGTTCCCGTATCCCGTTCCCGTATCCCGTTCTCGTATCCCGTATCCCGTTCCCGTATCCTGTTCCCGTATCCCGTTCCCGTATCCCGTTCCCGTATCCCGTTCCCGTATCCCGTTCCCGTATCCCGTTCCCGTATCCCGTTCCCGTATCCCGTTCCCGTATCCCGTTTCCTGTTCCCGTATCCCGTTCTTTTATCCCGTTCCCGTATCCCGTTCCCGTATCCCGTTCCCGTATCCCGTTCCCGTATCCCGTTCCCGTATCCCGTTCCCGTATCCCGTTCCCGTATCCCGTTCCCGTATCCCGTTCCCGTGTCCCGTTCCCGTATCCCGTTCCCGCATCCCGTTCCCGTATCCCGTTCCCGTATCCCGTTCCCGTATCCCGTTCCCGTATCCCGTTCCCGTATCCCGTTCCCGTGTCCCGTTCCCGTACCCCGTTCCCGTATCCCGTTCCCGTATCCCGTTCCCGTATCCCGTTCCCGTATCCCGTTCCCGTGTCCCGTTCCCGTATCCTGTTCCCGTATCCCGTTCCCTATCCCGTTCCCGTATCCCGTTCTCGTATCCCGTTCCCGTATCCCGTTCCGTATCCAGGATCGATCGATGCGCGTCCAGAGCGATGCGCGTGCCACGTGCAAAGTTGTGACCACTTCCATGATAGAATTGGCAAATTCAGGATTTAAATTGGTGCTCGGAAACCGTTCGACGTAGAGGGCTGAACCGGGCACCATTTTGCAGGCGCAGCGACCGTCTTGAAATTATATGTGTTACTCAAAGCTGTGCGACTAATATTTTGGAGTGGGATTTGAAATGCAATATTTTTGGACAATTTAATCCTTCACACCGCCGTAACCCCCAAAACGAGGACAAACTTGTCCGGCAAATTTACACAGACGGATAGCGCCGTTCTTTCTGACCTATATCCACCCAAAATATTATGTAAATCGCTCATAGGTAACTTATGCTGAAGTCAAACGTAAACGATTACCGACGCTAACGTTGCGAAATAATTGCGTCGAATAAAATAGCATCATTTAAGTTTGCCCAAGACTGACACTGCCGCAGTCAAATTCATCAATGAGCGCATGACTAGCTGACGTCGCACCTCTCTCCCGGGGAGATTTTGTTGAAGCCGGTTGACATATTTCAGGCATGTAAACCGCTACAATGTTTTGGCCGAGACTGCGACACGGGAACGAGATACGGTAAGAAGATATGGGAACGAAATACGGCAACAAGATACGGAAACTGGGTACGAGAAAGGGATGCTGGAACGAGATGCGGAAACAGGATACGGGAATGAGATACGGTAACTATATATGGTAAGGAGATATCGGAACGGTGTACGAGATACGGGAATGAGATACGGGAGCGGGATTCGGGAGCGGGATACGGAAACGCGATACGGGAACGGGATACGGGAACGGGATACGGGAACGAGATACGGGAACGGGATACAGGAACGTGATACGGGAGCGTGATACAGGAACGTGATACGGGAACGTGATACGGGAATGGGATACGGAAACAATATACGGAAACGGGATACGGGAACGGGGACTGGAGTGGGAACGCGATACGGGATACTGGAACGGGATACGGCAACGGGATACGGGAATGGGATTCGGGAATGGGATACGGGAATGGGATACGGGAATGGGATACGGGAATGTGATACAGGAATGGGATACGGGAATTAGATACGGGAATGGGATACGGGAATGGGATACGGGAATGGGATACGGGAATGGGATACGGGAATGGGATACGGGAATGGGATACGGGAATGGGATACGGGAATGGGATACGGGAATGGGATACGGGAATGGGATACGGGAATGGGATACGGGAATGGGATACGGGAATGGGATACGGGAATGGGATACGGGAATGGGATACGGGAATGGGATACGGGAATGGGATACGGGAATGGGATACGGGAATGGGATACGGGAATGGGATACGGGAATGGGATACGGGAATGGGATACGGGAATGGGATACGGGAATGGGATACGGGAACGGGATACGTGAACGGGATACAGGAACATGATATGGGATACGGAAACGGGATACGGGAACGGAATACGGGAACGGAATACGGGAACGGAATACGGGAACAGAATACGGGAACGGAATACGGGAACGGGATACGAAAACGGGATACGGGAACGGGATAGGGTAACGGGATACATACGGAAACAGGATACGGGAACGGGATACGGGAACGGGATACGGGAACGGGATACGGGAACGTGATACGGGAACGGGATACGGGAACTGGATACGGGAACGGGATACGGGAACGAGATACGGGAACAGGATACGGGAACGGGATACGGGAACGGGATACGGGAACGGGATACGGGAACGGGATACGGGAACGGGATACGGGAACGGGATACGGGAACGGGATACGGGAACGGGATACGGAAACGGGATACGGGAACGGGATACGGGATACGGGAACGGGATACGAGAACGGGATACGGGAACAGGATATGGGAACGGGATACGGGAACGGGATACGAATACGGGAATGGGATACGAATACGGGAACGGGATACGAAAACGGGATACGGCAACGGGATACGGGAACGAGATACGGGAACGGGATACGGGAACGGGATACGGGAACGGGACACGGGAACGGGATACGGGAACGGGATACGGGATACGGGAACGGGATACGGGAACGGGATACGGGAACGGGATACGGGAACGGGATACGGGAACGGGATACGGGAACGGGATACGGGAACATAATACGGGAACAGGATACGGGAACGGGATACGGGAACGGGAGACGTAATACGTAATACGGAATACGGAATACGGAATACGGAATAATGAATACGGAATACTGAATACGGAATACGGGACACTGGAAACGGCTAGCATATATAAAAAAGCTGGCTATAAAAATTGCGCATCGCGCAATAAAGGCCATCTAGTAAATCCTAAAAGATGACCCGCCGCCGCCGCCGCCGCCGCCGCCGCCGCCGGAGTGACGCCTTAAATCGGTTCCTGTGCAGTCGTCTGATGAGTTATCAGGATGATTTTTTTCAGGACTTTTGGGTCCCGTGATTCAACAGGTCGTATCGAGTTTTGGTGTTGATCCGACCAATGCACAGTGGGCGTAAAAGGGGATTTAGCCTCGCGAAACCTATTAACCCCTATAACTTTTTTACCTTACAACATGCATCAACCAGTGAAACATCATTAGAAAGCCAATTAATCAAAGAATACATTACGTTAAATAGCGGACATGTTGCAGGACTTTTGTAACGCGGGGATTGCTTGCAAGTTGCAATACAGAACATTAGGGTTACAATTTGGATCTCCTCCGATCTCCAGAATTACTGGACTGATTTTACCAATTCAAACGGCATTCGATGTCCCTTGACAATGTGTGGGGGGAAACCTAATATTGTTGACCTCAGGGTCACCGATGACGTCACAGGTTACGTCAAAGACACAATGTTTGACCGTGTCATAAAGGTCTCGGTGGATGGAATTGTCGCGCAAAATTGCGATAACGCATTAGCAGTCAATAAATCGGTACGATTCGTGTGTCTGACACTTCTATGCACCATTCTAAGCTTGTTATGACCTTGGGTCAGGTCAAGGTCATCCGAGGTCACGAGGTCAAACTGCCGATTATGGTTATTAGGCGCTAACGTTGCGAAATAATTGCGTCGAATAAAATATAATCGTTTAAGTTTCGCCAAGACTGACACTGCCGCAGTCAAATTCATCAATGAGCGCATGACTAGCAGACGTCGCACCTCCCTCCCAGGGACATTTTGTTGAAGCCGGTTGACATATTTCAGGCATGTAAACCGCTACAATGTTTGGGCCGAGACTGCGACACGGTAACGAGATACGGTAAGAAGATATGGGAGCGAAATACGGCAACAAGATACGGAAACTGGGTACGAGAAAGGGATGCTGGCACGAGATACGGGAACAGGATATGGGAATGAGATACGGTAACTAGATATGGTAAGGAGATATCGGAACGGTATACGAGATACGGGAATGAGATACGGGAGCAGGATACGGGAGTGGGATACGGGAGTGGGATACGGGAGCGGGATACGAGAGCGGGATACGGGAGCGGGATACGGGAGCGGGATAAGGGAACGGGTTACGGGATCGGGAAACAGAAACGTGATACGGAAACGGGATACGGGAATGGGATATGGGAACGGGATATGGGAACGGGATACGGGAACGGGATACGGGAACAGGATACGGCAACGGGATACGGAAACGGGATACGAGAACGGGATACAAGAACGGGATACGGGAACGGGATACGGGAACGGGATACGGGAACGGGATACGGGAACGGGATACGGGAACGGGATACGGGAACTGGATACGGGATACGCGAACGGGATACGGGAACGGGATACGGGAACGGGATACGGGAACGGGATACGGGAACGGGATACGGGAACGGGATACGGGAACGGGATACGGGAACGGTATACGGGAACGGGATACGGAAACGGGATACGGGAACGGGATACGGGAACGGGATACGGGAACGGGATACGGGAACGGGATACGGGAACGGGATACGGGAACGGGATACGGGAACGGGATACGGGAACGGGATACGGGAACGGGAGACGGGAACGGGTTACGGGAACGGGATACGGAAACTGGAGACAGGAGCTGATTAAGGGATGCGGTAACTGTATACGGGATACATGAAATAGATACGGGAACGTGATACCGGAACGGGATACGGGAACTGGATACGGGAACTGGATACGGAAACAGGGAACGGGATACGGGCACGGGATACGAACACGGGATACGGGAACGGGATACGGGAACGGGATACGGAAATGATACGGGAATGGGATAGGGGATACAGGATACGGGAACGGGATACGGGATACGGGAACGGGATACGGGATACGGGAACGGGATACGGGAACGGGATACGGAAACGGGATACGGGATACTGGACCGGGATACGGGAACGGGATACGGCAACGGGATCCGGGAACGGGAAACGGCAACGGGATTCGGGAACGGGATAGGGAACGGGATACGGCAACGGGATACGGGAACGGGATCCGGGAACGGGATACGAGAACGGAATACGATAAAGGAATACGGGAACGTGATACGGGATACGGGAACTGGATAGGGGATATGTGAACGGGATACGGGAACGGGATACGGCAACGGGATCCGGGAACGGGATACGGGAACGGGATCCGGGAACGGGATACGGGAACGAGATATGGGAACGGGGTACAGTTACAGGATACGGGAAAGGGATACGGGAAGGGGATACGGGAACAGGATACGGGAACGGGATACGGGAACGGGATACGGGAACGGGATACGGGAACGGGATACGGGAACGGGATACGGGAACGGGATACGGGAACGGGATACGGGAACGGGATACGGGAACGGGATACGGGAACGGGATAGGGGAACGGGATACGGGAACGGGATACGGGAACGGGATACGGGAACGGGATACGGGAACGGGATACGGGAACGGGATACGGGAACGGGATACGGGAACGGGATACGGGAACGGGATACGGGAACGGGATACAAGATACTGGAACAGGATACGGGAACGGGATACGAGAACGGGATAAGGGAACGGGATACGGGAACGGGATACGGGAACGGGATACGGGAACAGGATAGGGGAACGGGATAGGGGAACGGGATACGGGAACGGGATACGGGAACGGGATACGGGAACGGGATACGGGATACGGGAACGGGATACGGGAACGGGATACTGGAACGGGATACGGGAACGGGATACGGGAACGGGATACGGGAACGGGATACTGGAACGGGATACAGTTACAGGATACGGGAACGGGATACGGGAAGAGCATACGGGAACGGGATACGGGAACGGGATACGGGAACGGGATACGGGAGCGGAATACGGGAACGGGATACGGGAACGGGAAACCGGAACGGGATACGGGAACGGGATACGGGAACGGGATACGGGAACGGGATACGGGAACGGGATACGGGAACGGGATACGGGAACGGGATACGGGAACGAGATACGGGAACGGGATACGGGAACGGGATACGGGAACGGGATACGGGAACAGGATACGCGAACGGGATACGGGAACGGGATACGAGAACGGTATACTGGAACTGGATACAGGAACGGGATACGGGAACAGGATACGGGAACGTGATACGGGAACGGGATACGGGAACCGGATACGGGAACCGGATACGGGAACCGGATACGGGAACGGGAAATGGGAACGGGTTACGGGAACGGGATACGGAAGCTGGAGACGGGAGCTGATTAAGAGATACGGTAACTGTATACGGGATACGGGAACGTGATACGGGAAGGGGATACGGGAACTGGATACGGGAACTGGATACGGGAACTGGATACGGGATATGGATACGGGAACAGGGAACGGGATACGGGAACTGGATACGGGAACAGGGAACGGGATACGGGCACGGGATACGAGCACGGGATACGGGAATGGGATACGGGAACGGGATACGGGAACGGGATACTGGAACGGAATACGGGAACGGGATACGGGAACGGGATACGGGAACGGGATACGGGAACGGGATACGGGAACGGGATACGGGAACGGGATACGGGAACGGGATACGGGAACGGGATACGGGAACGGGATACAGGAACGGGATACGGGAACGGGTTACGGGAAAGGTATACGGGAACGGGATAGGGAACGGGATACGGGAACGGGATACGGGAACGGGATACGGGAACGGGTTACAGGAACGGGATACGGGATACGGGAACAGGTTACGGGAACGTGATACGGGATACGGGAACGGGAGACGGGAACGGGAGACGGGAACGGGAGACGGGAACGGGATACGGGACACGAGAACTGGATACGGGAACGGGATACGGGAACGGGATACGAGAACGGGATACGAGAACGGGATACGGGAACGGGATACGGGATACGGAAATGACATACGGGAATGGGATACATAATACGGGATACGGGAACGGGATACGGGATAAGGGAACGGGATACGGGAACTGGATACAGGAACTGGATACAGGAACGGGATACGGGAACGGGAAACGGGAACGGGAAACGGGAACGGGAAACTGGAACGGGATACGGGAACGGGATACGGGAACGGGATACGGGAACGGGATACGGGAACGGGATACGGGAACGGGATACGGGAACGGGATACGGGAACGGGATACGGGAACGGGATACGGAAACGGCATACGGGAATGGGATACAGGATACGGGATACGGGATACGGGATACGGGCACGGGATACGGGAACAGGGAACAGGATACGGCAACGGGATACGGAATCTGGATACGGGAGCTGATTAAGGGATTCGGTATCGGTATACGGGATACATGAATGGGATACCGGAACGGGATGCCGGAACGGGATACCGGAACGGGATACCGGAACGGGATACCGGAACGGGATACCGGAACGGGATATGGGAACTGGATACAGTTACAGGATACAGGAACGGGATACAGGAACGGAAAACGGGAACGGGATACGGGAACGGGATACGGGAACGTGATACTGGAACTGGATATGGGAACGGGATACGGGAACGGTATACGGGAAATGGATACGGCAACGGGATACGGCAACAGGATACGGGAACGGGATACGGCAACGGGATACGGCAACGGGATACGGCAACGGGATACGGCAACGGGATACGGCAACGGGATACGGCAACGGGATACGGCAACTGGATACGGGGACGGGATTCGGGAACGGGATACGGAAACGGTATACGGGGGCGGTATACTTGAACGGGATACGGGGACGGGATACGGGGACGAGATACGGGGACGGGATACGGGGACGGGATACGGGGACGGGATACGGGGACGGGATACGGGGACGGGATACGGGGACGGGATACGGGGACGGGATACGGGGACGGGATACGGGGACGGGATACGGGAACGGGATACGGGAATGGGATACGGGAACGGGTTACGGCAGCGGGATACGGGCACGGGATACGGGCACGGGATACGGGCACGGGATACGGACACGGGATACGGGCACGGGATACGGGCACGGGATACGGGCACGGGATACGGGCACGGGATACGGGCACGGGATACGGGCACGGGATACGGGCACAGGATACGGGCACGGGATACGGGCACGGGATACGGGCACGGAATACGGGCACGGGATACGAGCACGGGATACGGGCACGGGATACGGGAACGGAAAACGGGAACGGGATACGGGAATGGGATACGGGATGCAGGATACGGGAACGGGATACAGTAACGGGATATGGGAACAGGATACGGGAACGGGATACGGGAACGGGATACAGGAACGGGATACATGAACGGGATACGGGAACGGGATACGGGAATGGGATACGGGAACGGGATACGGGAACGGGATACGGGAACGGGATATGGGAAATGGATACGGGAACAGGATACGGGAACGGGATACGGGAACGGAATACGGGAACGGGATACGGGAACGGGGAACGGGATACGGGAACGGGATACGGGAACGGGGTACGGGAACAGGATACGGGAACATGATACGGGATACGTGATACGGGATACGGGAACGAGTTACGTGATACGGGAACGGGATACGGGAACGGGATACGGGAACGGGATACGGGAACGGGATACGGGAACGGGATACGGGAACGGGATACGGGAACGGGATACGGGAACGGGATACGGTATTATGATACGGGAACGGGGAAACGGGATACGGAACGGGATACGTGAACGGGATACGAGAACGGGTTACGGGAACGGGATACGGGAACGGGATACGGGAACGGGATACGAGAACGGGATACGGGACCGGGATACGGGACCGGGATACGGTAACGGGATACGGGATACTGGAACGGGATACGGGAAGGGGATACGGGAACTGGATACGGGAACGGGATACGGGAACGGAATACGGTAACGGGATACGGGATACGGGAACGGGATACGGGAACGGGATACGGGATACGGGAACGGGATACGTAATACGGAATACGGAATACGGAATACGGAATACGGAATACGGAATACGGAATACGGAATACGGTATACGGAATACGAGATACGGAATACGCAATAATGAATACGGAATACGGAATACGGGACACTAGAAACGGCTAGCATATATACATAAGCTGGCTATATAAATTGCGCATCGCGCAATAAAGGCCATCTAGTAAATCCTAAAAGATGACCCGCCGCCGCCGCCGCCGCCGCCGCCGCCGCCGGAGTGACGCTCTAAATCGGTTCCTGTGCAGTCGTCTGGTGAGTTATGAGAGTGATATTTTCAGCACTTTTGGGTCCTGTGATTCAACATGTCGTACCAATTTTTGGTGTCCATCCGACCGACGGTGCGGCGTTGGCACGTGTGCGCGTGCGCCATTCGTTTAACATGGGAAACGCGACATTGTGAAATCGCGAAAACCGGCCAAGTTTCGCGCGGTTTCCCGGCCACTTGCTCGGCAACCGAGAGTCGCAGCGATATGGGAGCAATACTATGTGATAGATAATTGATTGGCCTTGCGTATAGAATGTCGTCCAGAGCGATGCGCGGGCCACGTGCAAAGTTGTGACCACTTTCATGATAAAATTTACATATTCAGGATTTAAATTGGTCCTCGGAAACCGTTCGACGTAGAAGGCTGAACCGAGCACCATTTTGCAGGCGCAGGGACCGTCTTCAAATTATATGGGTTACTCCAAGCTGTGTGACTAATATTTTGGTGTTGAAGTTGAAATGCAATATTTTTGGACAATTTAATCCTTCACACCGCCGTAACACCCAAAACGAGTACAAACTTAACCGGCAAATTTACACAGACGGATAGCGCCGTTCTTGCTGACCTATATCCACACAAAATATTATGTAAATCGCTCATAGGTAACTTATGCTGAAGTCAAACGTAAACGATTACCGACGCTAACGTTGCGAAATAATTGCGTCGAATAAAATATCATACTTTAAGTTTGCCCAAGACTGACACCGCCGCAGTCAAATTCATCAATGAGCGCATGACTAGCAGACGTCGCACCTCCCTCCCGGGGAGATTTTGTTGAAGCCGGTTGACATATTTCAGGCATGTAAACCGCTACAATGTTTTGGCCGAGACTGCGACACGGGAACGAGATACGGTAAGAAGATATGGGAACAAAATACGGCAACAAGATACGGAAACTGGGTACGAGAAAGGGATGCTGGAACGAGATGCGGAAACAGGATACGGGAATGAGATACGGTAACTATATATGGTAAGGAGATATCGGAACGGTGTACGAGATACGGGAATGAGATACGGGAGCGGGATTCGGGAGCGGGATACGGGAACGCGATACGGGAACGGGATACGGGAACGAGATACGGGAACGGGATACAGGAACGGGATACGGGAGCGTGATACAGGAACGTGATACGGGAACGTGATACGGGAATGGAATACGGAAACAAGATACGGAAACGGGATACGGGAACGGGGACTGGAGTGGGAACGCGATACGGGATACTGGAACGGGATACGGCAACGGGATACGGGAATGGGATACGGGAATGGGATACGGGAATGGGATACGAGAATAGGATACGGGAATGGGATACGGGAATGGGATACGGGAATGGGATACGGGAATAGGATACGGGAATGGGATACGGGAATGGGATACGGGAATGGGATACGGGAATGGGATACGGGAATGTGATACACGAATGGGATACGGGAATGGGATACGGGAATGGAATACGGGAATGGGATACGGGAATGGGATACGGGAATGGGATACGGGAATGGAATACGGGAATGGGATACGGGAATGGGATACGGGAACGGGATACGTGAACGGGATACGGGAACATGATATGGGATACGGGAACGGGATACGGGAACGGAATACGGGAACGAAATACGGGAACGGAATACGGGAACGGAATACGGGAACGGAATACGGGAACGGAATACGGGAATGGAATACGGGAACGGAATACGGGAACGGAATACGGGAACGGAATACGGGAACGGAATACGGGAACGGGATACGAGAACGGGATACGGGAACGTGATAGGGTAACGGGATACATACGGAAACGGGATACGGGAACGGGATATGGGAACGGGATACGGGAACTGGATACGGGAACGGGATACGGGAACGGGATACGGGAACGGGATACGGGAACGGATACGGGAACGGATACGGGAACGGATACGGGAACGGATACCGGAACGGGATACGGGAACGGGATACGGGAACGGGATACGGGAACGGGATACGGGAACGGGATACGGGAACGGGATACGGGAACGGGATACGGGAACGGGATACGGGAACGGGATACGGGAACGAAATACGGGAACGAAATACGGGAACGAAATACGGGAACAAAATAGGGGAACGGGATACGGGAACGGGATACGGGAACGGGATACGGGAACGGGATACGGGAACGGGATACGGGAACGGGATACGGGAACGGGATACGGGAATGGGATACGGGAACGGGATACGGGAACGGGATACGGGAACGGGATACGGGAACGGGATACGGAAACGGCATACGGGATACGGGAACGGGATACGGGAACGGGATACGGGAACGGGATACGGGAACGGGATACGGGAACGGGATACGGGAACGGGATACGGGAACGGGATACGGGAACGGGATACGGGAACGGGATACAGGAACGGGATACGGGAACGGGATACGGGAACGGGATACGGGAACGGGATACGGGAACGGGATACGGGAACGGGATACGGGAACGGGATACGGGATACGGGATACGGGAACGGGATACGGGAACGGGAAACGGGAACGGGATACGGGACACGAGAACTGGATACGGGCACGGGATACGGGAACGGGATACGGGAACGGGATACGAGAACGGGATACGAGAACGGGATACGGGAACGGGATACGGGATACGGAAACGGCATACGGGAATGGGATACAGAATACGGGATACGGGAACGGGATACGGATACGGGAACGGGATACGGGAACGAGATACAGGGACGGGATACGGGCACGGGATACGAGCACGGGATACGGGCACGGGATACGGGAGCGGAAAACGGGAACGGGATACGGGAACGGGATACGGGATGCAGGATTCGGGAACGGGATACAGTAACGGGATATGGGAACAGGATACGGGAACGGGATACGGGAACGGGATACAGGAACGGGATACAGGAACGGGATACAGGAACGGGATACGGGAACGGGATACGAGAACGGGATACGGGAACGGGAGACGGGAACGGGATACGGGAACGGGATACGGGAACGGGATACGGGAACGGGATACGGGAACGGGATACGGGAACGGGATACGGGAACGGGGAACGGGATACGGGAACGGGATACGGGAACGGGATACGGGAACGGGATACGGGAACGGGATACGGGAACGGGGTACGGGAACAGGATATGTCGGACTCGTTGAAATGATGCTGAATGGAAATGAAATGAACCATACATGCAGTAACATCAAGGTGCTTCTTGGCGATGCATCAGTCAAAACTAAGACCGTTGTAACAGATCCATACGGCTGTTAGCCACATAATCATAGTGACGAAAATCGATGCTGAATGCATCATTGTGTACACCGTCTCACCAGACTCCTGGGCATCGAAACCAACAAATGAATCTGCACAAAATTATATTTAACGGCAGGACGAACAATTGATAAACCAAGAACAAAAAAGGAACATACCAGAGAAACACAAATACAAACAAACAGCGAGCGCACCCGCCAGCCTCGCGCCCCTATCCTGTCTGGTCGGGGTGCCGCCGCAGCGAGCTCCCTCTCCGCAGCAGCGGAGGTAACATGACCGGCCGGCCGGCCCACCGCTCCGCCAACCGTAGTCACCCGGCGGCAACATGTCTGTGGCGGACGCCAGACATTACAGAAGTAAACTTATCACACATGGGTAATTATCAGTCACATCTTCGAAATGGCATTGTACTTCACAGGATTCACAGGTTGATTAACACCGTTCTGTTCGACTCTGTTTTTCATTCATTGACTAGTGTATGAGACCATTACATTATTACTATTACATGACTATTTAATGACTATTATATGAGAATCATTGCGTATCACGTGCGAAATGCATGAGGCGCTATATTTGAACTGACATTAAACACTGTTTCTGGGACATATTTACATTTTGTCATAATGATCATAACATCTTGAATATATTACAATCGTACACATATTAGGCTAACCCCTTTTGAAAACTGGTCAGGAACAGTGTCAGGGACTTGATACGATTGGCTCTTTGCAGCTACAAACAAATCCAGGAGAAGTACCGCAAACTGGTCAAGGACTGAGAGGTCGTGGACCACAACAACCGAAGCGGGCGGCAGCGGCGAACTATTCCAAACATGAAAGCACTTGACCGACTTCTTGCTACTCGATCGTCAATCTCCCGTCCACACGGTCTGGACATGAACAGCGGTGAACTAGCGATCGCGTACGATTCGCAGGCACTCCTCAACCGCCGTCACAAGACGCTCCTCCACCTCTACCTCCCGGGGCCGGTAACGTTCCTAGAGGGCCACGAGACGCTCAAGAAGGGCCTCGAGGCCCCCCGCTCCGGCACCCCCGCCCCGATCGCGCCTCCCACCTCGCCCACGGCCACGGCCACGGGGCGTGACGTCCGGCACTCCACGTCCAGCAGCTGCCGGCGGTGGGGAGTCGGCGCTCGCAGCCGAAGAGGGGGGGGGGGGGAGTCGGCGCTCCCAGCTGGCGGAGGGGGGGGGGGGGGGGAGTCGTGAGGCGTGGGTGGGGTTGGGGGACTGAACTGAGTGTCATCGGTCTCCGGCCACGCCGGGAGATCTGGTCGTCGCCCCGACATCGGCGTTGACGTCGTCTGGAGGCGTCTGGAGGGTCCAGCCCTTGACGATCCTGACGCCGATGTCCCCACGCCTCCGGCCACCGGTGGCGAGCTGCTGGCGAGCGTGGACACGTCGTCCGTGTTGGGCTCCCCAGAATGACGAGGCCCAACTGAAAGAGACATAACACCATATTAACAAAAGCTCTGTATTGTAAGTACCATCCAGGGACAGGGAGAAGATCGGGGTCAGAGCGGCGACTGAGGGGGAGGGTCACCGACCGGCACATATCACAGGGAGACGAACGGGATCAGAGCGGCAACTGGGGGGGGGGGGGGGGGGTCACCGGCCGGCACATGGGGCATTCCACGACAGACCGACCAAAACAAATCCAAGTTCACATTTTGTATTTTGAAGAAATTTTGTCTATAGGGTTCTCTTGTGCCCTGAAGTCGATGGTGGCATCGCCAGACCCTTAATCCTCGCCCGTGCAGCGTCCGATCAGTGCGTGACCGTGCAGGGGGGGGGGGGGGGGGTGGTACGACCCCCTAGCGTTTCGCCCCTAATTGGGCTAGAGCTTCGATTCAAAAACGAGCGTGTTGATTGTGACGAGAAGTCAGAAGAAGCCGCTGATACCCGATTGTAATGTCTTGGGTCATTATGTGACCTCTGAGGTCATGTCAATGACTCAAAAGTCATCAAATTGTAAATGCGTATAAATTTAATTTAAGCGAGCTAGAAACGTGAATGAGCATATCATAATGCTTAATGGGTGCCAAATTTGAAGTCAGCGTCACAAAATGTCATAGAAACTGCCAAATTCCAAAAAGGTCATGTCAGGTCATCTGAGGTCAGTGACCTCGGTTGACCTGTTGAAGCCCATGACCCCAGTGGAGCATATAATTATGTAAAATGGATCCCAGACAGATTTGAAATCAGCGTCGCAAAATGTCCTAGAAACCGCCAGAAGCAAAACAAAGTAATATGAGGTCATCGGAGGTCAATGACCTCGTTGACCTCTGAAAAGGTCAAACGAGGTCACAATGTCAGTTGAAACCACAACTGTCACCTGGAAACTCCTGTGCATATGCTCCTGAACAACAAACACTCGGAAACTGCACAAGTTACATGCATCGATACTACGGGACGCCAGTTGCGCCTGACATGACCTTGAGAAACAGGTCATAGGTCACGGGTCATGTGGGCTCGAAGTTCAAGTTTTTTTAGAGTATGTGTTAAATTGTTCAAAAGTAGGGTACTGAAAGTTTCATTTCAATCGGTTGAAAACTACGCGAGTTATTCCCGAAACTAAAACGAGGGGGTGGCATCCCCCTACCCGGGCGAGGGTTAAATACAAAGAGGGCTTACCATACACGGGAAAAAAATATAAGCTTTCGGCCATATTGTAACATCCTTCGTTAGCGATTAAGAGGCATTCGGTAACATGTCATTGCTCGTCTTAAAGACGAGCAATGACCTGTTACCGAATACCTCTTAATCGCTGACGAAGGGTGTTACAATATACCCGAAAGATCCGATTTTAATTTGTCTCTTGTGGAGTAAGCACTCTTTGTATTTAATCTTCATCTGGGATATCTACGTGCTTTGGGCCCTTCCGGTCTGACCAGGGACTCCTCTGACCTTCCAAGAAGCCCCTCTTGTATGTCAATGGGCCATTCGGCCTGTTCAGAGGTCCTTCCGACCTGGCCAGGGACTGAACTGGCTGCTTTGTCACCCTGCCGACATGCTCAGGGGCCACTCCGACCTGCCCAGGGGCACCTCCAGTCTTGCCTCATAACAAGTTGGGGGGGGGGGGGCTGAACTGGGAAAAATCGCTTAAAGTACCATCAAAATCCACAAAAATACAAATTTATCCCCGGATTTGACCCACTTTCTCGTCCAAGTTGGGGGGGGGGGAGGGCTGAAGCCCCCTCAACTGAATAGGAGACTACACCTCTGATTCGACCCTGATAACAATCAAAGCAATCAAAAGTGCAGTATTCGGATAAACCTTGTGCAAAAAGTGATATACTAGCCGTCGGATATGTATCGAGGAAGAAGTGTACGTTGAACATCATCAGTTTTGTTTTTGGCGTAAGGAATTTAATTTAGTTCTCCTGAATGCGTCATGAATAAACACGTCAGAGAACAAGTGACGGTGAAAAGGTTCTAATTTGACAACGTGTTAACAATGTACAGCCGTGCCTCAGGTCACATTATTGGGAGCTCAGGAGCAAATAACTTAAACCGCCGTATCGGCGTGAGGAAGAATCAACGCACACGGCGCAGTCATGCAACTCTGCGGCGCTCTCCACATGGACATCGTCCTGTCTTCCAGCGCCGACACCGGTCCAGTGATCATGTCAGCGGCGCCGACAGATCAATAGCCAGGTAAGTGGTTCGGCTCCGACCACCGGCCGAATCCACTTAGCCTCAAAGGGCCGGGCGTCGCGTGCGGAACGCAGTTGATGGCAGCACATCGGCACCGGCCAGCTCTCTCAGTGTATTCAGGCCGCGCGCATCGGGCGTCGTTATCGGTCATTAGGGAATATATTGGGGGCAGGGGGGAAATATGCGGCCATTGGCGTCTATGGGCCATGGGTTGGCGTATTAATAGCGTGCGTTGCGAGTGCACTCTTCGGTTGCTGTGTTGTATGAAGTGGTAATGCACTGTCAGGTAAAGTGGATAGTTATGATAGTTATGCATATCGGTGCTAAAACAAAGCAGGTAGGTTGAAAATCGAGAGCTGCATGGCCGCAAAACCTGCATGATACTGCATGGGCGGCAATGGTCATACTTATACAGGCATGCTTAAAGATGCAGGTAAGGGCAGGGTTCTAGCCTGGCGCAGGGATATAGATTACCTGCTGCTTCCTATACTGAGGGCCGAGGTTCGATTTTCCGACATGACTGTTATAAGATGTGGTCTGTTTAACCCTTTTAGTGTCGAGGGGGGGGGGGGTCTTAAGGTTTTTCCGCTCCTGTCCCCAAACGAGTAAATATACGGTTATCAAACTTTTTGACTTTTCCTAAATATTCATTGGGCACATTTTGGAAAATTTCCAAATTTTCAGCTTACCAGGGGCGGCTCCAGGTGTGGTTTGGGAGGGGGGGCATGTTTGGTTTTGCAGCGTGACTCGGCTTTCAAAGGGAATCAGTTCCCATTCTCTAACCATTGTAGATACGAGCCTACGACTTTTACACCTTTCCCTACTGCCCATAGGACATAGTCATAGTAGACATCGTCAACATTTTTTCAATTTTTTATTGCGCATGGGCACCTTCAGGGACGTATTTTGGGAGGCATTTTGGGTCACTGGTATTTCATCGAAATCTGAAAGATAAGAATTTTAAACTCAGTGAATCTTCTTAGCTGTTCTTTGCACACATTGTGTGATTTAAAAAAAAAATGTTTGGGTTTCCCACAAGCGACTCCAGGAACGGGTGTGGGGGGGCAAGTGTATACACACATGGTGTTTAGTAACTCAAAACGTGATTTCGCGGTGGATTATCTCGTGTAATATCATCTACATGGATCAGAATTGTATTTTGTGGTATAGGCGGTTCCAGGGGTAGGACGCAAGCGCATGGTCCAATGCTATGGGCGCCTCCAGGGATGAAATTAGGGGGAGTTGTAGAATCACGATGTGTAACTACATAGCAAAAGATATCAACTTGAAACTTGGTGACCTGTTATAGCAATGCCTTGCACACATTTGATATTGTTTTGAAATTTTTGGTTTCCCAAGGGCGACTCCAGGGACGGATTACGAAATGTTTGACTCCGTTCATACGCAATGTGTTTAGTGCCCCTGAACGTTATTTTGCAGTGGGCAATTTCATGCAATATCATCTGCATGGATCACAATTGTATTTTGGGGCATAGGCGGTGACAGGTATGCAATTAAGGGGATTGTGGATCCACGGCGTGACACTACATAGCAAAATATATCAATAAGCAAAGATAAAGATAACAAAAGACAAAGCACAATTCCCCTCCCCTTTCCCTCCTGAGCACGCTACTGCACAAATACAAAACTGTCATAATTTACATTATCATGCATATACATCTAATTATAAGCATGAAAAACAGAAATCAAAGCGGGGAAAAATACTATAGACATCTTTAGATACACCCTTTGGAATTGCCTGAAGACGTCATTAGGTTAATTTCCCCAAACTTGAAACTGGAATATATGTTTGAGCATACATTTAGGTGACAAAATCCAACAACATTACACAATTGCGTTCAAACAACGTCCCAGGGCAAGAATATTAAAATGCATGTTTTACCCCATTTTTGTGCTACCTGTATCCGCCCATGAAAAAAAAAATCATATTTATGAATACAGGAATGTAGTTCATGCTCCAAGGAATCCATTGCCGCTTTCCCAGAGAGAATCGGTCCAGCGGTTACCGAGATACGAAGGGGGGCCGAATATGCCCCCCCCGAGATTCATTTTGTGTTATCCCGACAGTAACAGGGGTAAAGGGACACTCCCACCTTTACGTTTGTTTTGAGTTGAGATAGCCATGTTGTTGGATTTGCATTGAAATTAAGTAGGGTAGAAGTTAAAACAACCACATAGGTATAATCAAAAAGAAATTCGAGCTTGGTCTTGACAATTATAACGAATAAACCCCACGTGTATTTGAATAGGGGTATAGAGACGATGACGCCACCTCTCTTTACCAAATGGTGATGATAGTCGACTTGTTTTAAGGTTAGACTTGGAGATATTTGCGTGTTTCAAATGGTTTGGTAATTGGTTTGTTTTGTATTCAAAGCGCCAGAATTGTCTCGAAATAATTGTGCCATACTTTGGCAGCGTAAAGGATTTCTAAATAACAATACAAATGACTTGAGTCTCAATAGTTCGGAAAATAGTCGAAAAAAGTGTCACTATATTTCGGCACAAACCTTCATCAGGTGACTGAGGGCAATTCGCCTGCGAAAACTACAGCACACAAAATATCGCGAACGTGATACCTATTTTACAAGTTGTGATACTTATATATTTTATTTTACTTACATATTTTTTAATATATTTTTTAGTGGCCAGAAGTGGTAGTTGAGTGGTAAATTCAACTCGAGGATTATCAGCTGATCGTAAAAAGTAGATGTCTCTTTGAACGTTTTTATCCCTTTACTTGCTGTAACATATATGTCAGCATGTTTGCATTACTGTTGATAACCAGTGGCCGCAAATAGACAAAATATTTCCTTGTGATTTCGAAATAAGAGAGCTTTTTACTCACTTCGACGTTCGTGGCGAGGCGAGACGTGATTGGCGCAAGTTTTCAGTCCAGTCGCCTGCAATTGTCAAGTTGCAGAAGTAACGGCCATTAACACCACCCTGAAGTGCCAAATATGCTTTGCTATGAGCCGCGCAGATGAGCTAAGTAAGTGAGCGTCTTCCACTCTTTTGTTATTCAAATACTTGTGTTTTCATCGACAATTGAACCGAAATTTGAATTGCACGGCAAATCTTGGCAATTTGTTCCCAAGAATGTGACGTTGTGACCTAGCCACTGTCAAGCGAAGACCCACAAAAGACTGAAGGATATTGGGCTAGGCCGTTCAATAGAGATTCTATGGGAAAACACGGTCTCCTCTGGATCCGGATAATATGCATTTGAAATTTGAAGGCCAGCAACTTTGCAACACATGATTCTCTTCTTTAACTGGTTCATTAATATGGGCACCCAAAACTGGACGTAACAAGTAACGGCAAGCGGGCGAAGCCGCCCTCCGCCCAGGAATCGCACTCGCTCAGCTGTCAGGCATGCAAGAGCCAAAGCTCAAGGAAAGCTGCCATCACTTGCAGTCTCTGCGGCCAGCGATGGCACACTTCCTGTGCCAAACTGACGATCGCCCAGGCCCGGGCTCTCTCAGTGTGGCACTGCCAGCAGTGCCTCGGCCGGCCGGCTGCTACACCGGATCCACCCACCCAGGCGTCAGAGGCCCCGGCCTGTGGGATCGCCGCAGGTTTGGCCAAGCTCCGAGCCAGCACCAAGGTGATTGGCCGGATTCCCAAGGCGGCGCGGCCTATAGTCGCTGACTCTATGTCAACGTTAATAGACGAAGCCATGAGCAGTCCCATCTCATCATCAGCGTGGTGGAATTTCCTTTCCTTTGCTTTTGTCGCTCTACGAGCACCAGATTCGCCCAAAAGCGGCGAGCGGCGTGTGACGCTGGCCACACACATACGACGTCAGGTCGCTGGATTGGACTCCGCTGCTCCTCACCCGGCAACGGTACAGCGGAGTGCCCCCGCCCAGCACTCGTCGAACCCGCATTCGCGCCAAGTGTGCAGACGGGGATATCCGCGCCGGCCTCCGCCTTCTAACATCCAGTGACACCTTTGTCGACCCCACCGATGACGTTATCAACACTTTACGTCAGAAGCACCCACCTGCACCAACCAACCTGAGTCTACCGCCGCCTCCCGTGGCCTCAGACCCTCATCCACTGACTGTCACAGACGAGCAAGTCCATGGTGCCATCTTCACAATGCCACCAGGTTCGTCTGCTGGCCTCGATGGCATCCGACCACTACACCTACGCCAGCTGCTCTCCCGAGAGGCTGCCGAGTCAGGCCGCCGCCTTCTCACCTCGCTGACAGCCCTGACCAACCTGGTGCTGAGTGGCCACGTGCCTGAGTGCGGACGCGACGCTCTGTTCGGAGCGTCTCTCTGCGCTTTGAGGAAAAAAGACGGTGGCTTGCGCCCGATAGCCGTGGGGAGCGTGTATCGCCGTCTGCCCGGACGCGTC
Organism: Chirona hameri; assembly: GCA_036785665.1. Lineage (NCBI taxonomy): Eukaryota > Metazoa > Arthropoda > Thecostraca > Balanomorpha > Balanidae > Chirona > Chirona hameri. The sequence goes on from JAXIVJ010007008.1 coordinate 50,898, forward strand.
GGCGCGGGACACATCGCAACCGTCCTGGGTCCAGAGCTACGCCCCACCCAACTCGGAGTAGTAGATCCTTTCATCGACATCGGACCTACGGACGCCTTCTAGCCAGCCTTCTCCAGCTCTCCACCGCTTCCGGGTGCGGGACCCTGTCCACGTGCTTGTGGCAGGGTCGTTAGACCCTTAGATAGGTAGCCTTTAGATATTTTTAAGTAGGTAACGTAATTTCCACAATTTGCAAGGTAGAGAACCCGCTTCATTCTTTAGATTAATTGCAGCTGGCAACACGTTCTGCCGTGTGTGCCACGTTAACGTAACTTAGGTTATTCATTAAACTTTCCCCTCCCTCCTCCGGTCATGGCGACCTCCCCGCCCCTCCGTCCCCTCATGGCAACTTCCCCGCCCCTCCGTCCCCTCATGGCGACCCCCCCGCCCGGCCCCCTTCAGGAGTCTCTCCCCTCCCGTCCCGGCGCGCGGCCACCCCCCGGCTTCCTTCAGAAGCCACCCGACCCCTTCAGGGGTCTGCCCCCCGGACGGTCCTGGACCCCCCGGCTCCCCTCGGGAGCCTCGCCTGGACCGACCCGGTGCTTGGCTCCCCCCCCCCCCCCAACACCTCGCCACCCGACGGGCCTGCTCTCCTCCTCATTCAGAGGAAGGACGGAGTGACCATGAAGCACTCCAACCCGTTCGCGGTGCGCCGCCAACTGGTCGCCCTCTGCGGAGAGGTGGCCAGCGCGCGCTCCATCCGTTCCGGCGCTCTGCTGGTTCAGACCCTGTCTGGCCAGCAGACTGCCACCCTCCTAGCCATCCCGTCTTTCATGGACAAGGCTTGTGAGGTGACGGCCCCGGACCATATGAATTCCTGCCAGGGATTCATCCTGTGCCCCGAAGTCAGCAATCTGACTGAGACCGTGCTCCTCCAGGAGCTAGTGACTCAGGGGGTGACAGAAGTGGTCCGGATGCGGTCTAAGCGACCAGGCCCCAACCCCATGGTCCGGCTGCGTTTCCGGGGCTTACAGCTCCCGGAACGCATCTACTGTGGCTACATAGTAGTCACAGTCAAGGAGTGGACCCAAGGGCCACTGCAGTGCAGAGCCTGCTGGCGGTTTGGCCACCACCAGCGTCAGTGCCACGCCCGCCAGTCCATCTGCGGGAAGTGCGCCGAGACGCACGACACAGCCCAATGTGTCGGTGGCGACACCGCAGCCACTCGCTGCGTGTCGTGCGGGCCGCCCACCCCGCATGGTCCCGTGACTGCCCTGCCCGAGCAATAGCCGCCGAGCAGACCCGGGCCCGCAAGGCGGTCCCCCCACCCCACCTCCCATCCCAGCGCTGGCCCCCAGCGTCTGGCCCCCGCTGCCCCCATCCCACCGAACCCCAACCGCGCCCCCCCGTCGGACCTCAAGTGGGTCCACCCCACCGGTGCCACCGCCTGCCCCGTCACAGCGGCGGCAGTGCACACCCCCACCGACGGCAGAGCAGGCCGAGCCCCACCCCATCTCAGCCGAGTCCCTTCTGGACTCTGGCAGTGCCCCAGCGGCACCCACTCCCACCCCCGCCGAATCTCTGGCGGAGTCCCCGGTCGAGTCCTCTGACGCTGACGCTGACGCTGACGCTGAGGACTCTGACGCCTCTCTAATCAGAGCCGTCACCCGCCAACTCCCAAACTCCCACCCTCCTCTCTCTGAAGACAGTCGGTCCCTCTCCCCGCCATCCCTCCCCTCCCCCCCACCCTCCTTCCCAGCTCCCTCGCCCTATAATACCGGATAGCCCCCCCCCCCCCCACCCCAGCCCCTCTGAACGTAACTGCTACCGCCGCAATTTGAGACGGTTCAACAAGAAACAATATATCACCTCCAACAAAATACTTCATTAAGTTATTTCTGACTAACTGTTAAATCGTGCTGCTGCTCACGTGGGAGTTGTGTGTTGGCTGCCGGTGTTTTGTTGCGGGGCCCCCTGCTGGATCTCGGCCGCGCGGCGAAGGGTTTTTCGTTGCGTGGCTGATTTGGCGGGGGATTTCTGCGATGGGACGCCGATGGTTGATGTGCGGTTTTGCGTTGGCGGCGGCATGATTCCCTGCCAAACCAGTCAGAAATAACTTCCTGACTAACTGTTAAATCAAGTTACTGCTGACGCGGGAGTTGCGCGTTGGCTGCCGGTGTCTTGTTGCGGGGGCCCCCTGCTGGATTGGTAGCGCGGCGAATGGTTATGGCTTGGCTGTTCGTTGCGTAGCTGATTTGGCGGGGGATTTCTGCGATGGGGCGCCGATGGTTGATGTGCGGTTTTGCGTTGGCGGCGGCATGATTCCCTGCCAAACCAGTCAGAAATAACTTCCTGACTAACTGTTAAATCAAGTTACTGCTGACGCGGGAGTTGCGGGTTGGCTGCCGGTGTCTTGTTGCGGGGGCCCCCTGCTGGATCTCGGCCGCGCGGCGAATGGCCGGTGCTGTTCGTGACGTGGCTGATTTGGCGGGGGATTTCTGCGATGGGACGCCGATGGCTGATGTGCGATTTTGCGTTGGCGGCGGCATGATTCCCTGCCAAACCAGATCACACGCCGATGCTGCGCCGCGGTGCGGTGGCTGCTGCGCTGCGGTGCAGTGTCCGCTGCGCTGCGGTGCAGCATGTTAAATTATGTTAAAATCACGCTGCTGCCGACGTGGGGTTGCGTGTTGGCTGCCGGTGTCCTGTTACGGGGCCCCCTGCTGGATCTCGGCCGCGCGGCGAAATTCGTTGCGTGGCTGATTTGGCGGGGGATTTCTGCGATGGGACGCCGATGGTAGATGTGCGGTCTTGCGTTGGCGGCGACATGATTCCCTGCCAAATCAGTCGCGCAACGAAAGGTTCCATTGGAATTCGTTGTTCATTTCTTAACGTAATGCTCCTCCCAACCCTCCTCTCCCCTCTGCTCCGCTCTTGCCAAAGCCGAGTAGTTGAACACCCGCCCCTGATAACATATTCCGATGCTGCGCTGCGGTGTGATGGCCGCTGCGCTGCGGTGCGGTGCTCACTCCACTGCGCTGCGGTGTGGTGTCCGCTGCGCTGCGGTGCAGTATATTAAATCACGTTGCTGCCGACGTGGGGTTGCGCGTTGGCTGCCGGTGTCTTGTTGCGGGGGCCCCCTGCTGGATCTCGGCTCCGCGGCGAGGGTTTTTGGCCGTGGCTCTTCGTGGCGTGGCTGATTTGGCGGGGGATTTCTGCGATGGGACGCCGATGGCTGATGTGCGATTTTGCGTTGGCGGCGGCATGATTCCCTGCCAAACCAGATCACTCGCCGATGCTGCGCCGCGGTGCGGTGGCTGCTGCGCTGCGGTGCAGTGTCCACTGCGCTGCGGTGCAGTATCCACCCTGTCAAACCTTTTTTACACTGTTAGGTGATAGTTATCTTGTATTGATAGGTCCCCTCTTAGATTATTTCTACCAAACACGTTTAGCTAAACAAATATAACAGGGGTGTTTTGCCTTGCGCATTTTTGGCCCACCGCGCAGGTTTTTCCCCTTTGCCTTAGACGCTGGGTTTTTTATTATTTAGGAATTTTCGCCCAGCTAAACACACCCCACAACCAGGTCTCGCCGAGGCGCCGGAGCTAGGGAGACTGGCAACAGTCTCCCGCTGTTGCAATGACGGCACCCCACGGCTCCATCAACTCTGACACTGTACAAGTATTCTGTTCTGTGTGTGTATGAAATATATTGTGTATGTATGTGTCTCGTGTTTTATTTTAACTTTGACTTTGAACGAAATACTTAACGTAAGATAGACTTTAGATTTACTGTGAAGAACTCACTTAACGTAAAATAGCTACCCTATTCCCTTTTTTGCTCGGGTTCCCATAAACCGACTAACGTAACTCTTTGCCTGGCAAATTGACAGAAGTACTTTCCCCAAACCCGGGATATGGCTATAGGCCGGTCCGGGTAAAAAAAAAAAAAAAAAAAAACTCGAAGTAGGCACTCCACTGAGCTGTGAAGCAGCTGTGCACGCCACTCGTGAATTCATCGAGTCCAAAGCTCCCGACTCCAGCGTTCCGTGCGTCCTTGTCAAAGTCGATGTCAGACACGCCTTCAACACCGTGCGACGAGACGTTATATTGAGCCAGCTACAAGAACGCTGCCCCGAAATTTATCCAATGGCGCACCAAGCCTACAGTCTACCCACACCCCTCTACATCGATGATCAGGTGATCCCCTCCGCCAGCGGGGTACAGCAGGGCGATCCACTCGGGCCTGCCGCCTTCTCCCTGGCGGTCGACTCGTGCGCCAGAGCTCTAAGGTCACCTTTAAACGTCTGGTACCTGGACGACGCTACAATCGCCGGCCCAGTAGATGTCGTGGTATCCGACCTCCGCTCACTCGCCACGGCACTCCCCAGGCTCGGCCTTCAGCTAAATCCTACTAAATGCGAGGTCTCTTTCCTGGACGCCGCCCCCCAGGCAACCCACGATGCTGCGGTAGAGGTCATCCGAAGTGCATTGCCAGAGATAGTCGAAACCCCTCTGAACAAACTCACGCTGCTGGGATCTCCTCTACGTGACGACGGCCTGGCCGCTGCCGTCGACAGTGCAGCTGACATTATCAGACGTCTCTGCAGCCGCCTCCTACAGCTGGACCGCCACACAGCAATCTTCCTTCTAGTCCACTACGTATCGGCGCCTCGCCTCCTTTACCTGTTGAGGTCAGCACCGCTCTACAAAGTGTCGGACACACTTAAGAAGATTGACGAGCTGGTGCGCGAGACTTTAGTGAAGGTTTCCAATGTCGCTGTCAGCGGACTGTCGTGGGAACAAGCAAAGCTGCCGATCAGACTCGGAGGCCTCGGGGTGCGTTCCATCGATAGCCTAGCCCTTCCCTGCTTCATAGCATCCATGAATGCGTCTCTTCCTCTGATAGGCAGCATATCTACCGGACTGCTTCCATCCACCGGCGTGCCGGCCTCCCTGAAAGCAGCAGTGCAGCTATTCGCAGCGATGCCTGGCATCAAGGACCTGCCAGATACTTCTTGTGTCAACAGGCAGCGCGCATGGAACACGCTGGCCGCCACAGCGTCTCGAGACCGGCTGCTCGACACAGCCAACCAACTTCATCGCGCGCGGCTGCTAGCCGCCAGCGAGCCTCACACGGCCACAGGCCGTTCAGGCTACAGGCCGTTCCCGTCCCTAACCTCGGTCTTCACCTGGACGAGGAGTCGGTGCGGGTGGCGGTGGCACTCCGCCTTGGAGCCGCTGCCTGTGCAGAACACGCATGTCGGCTTTGCGGGCGGAAGGTTGATATGCTTGGTCACCACGGTCTTTCCTATCTGAAGAGCGCCGGCCGCCTTCCACGGCACGCTCACTTAAACGAAGTGGTAAGGCGAGGGTTAGTGAGCGCCGGCATCCCCGCTATCCTCGAACCCGTCGGCCTTGACCGAGGGGATGGCAAGCGCCCAGATGGTCTTACACTCTTCCCCTACAGCGGAGGAAGGTGCCTAATCTGGGACGCCACCTGCACCGACACTTTTGCTGACAGTGCCATCATCCAGGCCACGCTCGAAACCGGAGCCGCCGCCAGTGCTGCAGAAGCAAAGAAGGTCCGACGCTACGCCAGCCTGAGCTCCCGCTACAAGTTCGTACCGATCGCGGTTGAAACATCGGGAGTACTTGGACCCGCCACCTCCGGCTTCATCAAGGACCTGGGCCGGCTGTTAACCGCCCACACTGGTGATCGAAGGGAGACTGAGTGGCTTCTACAGCGCCTGTCCATCGCCGTCGTGCGTGGTAATGCGGCCTCAGTTCTCGCCACCGTTGCCACCTCTTGTGCAGGGACCAGAAAATTCCAGCCAAGGGAGGAAGTCAAGGATGATGCTACTCACCCGACGCCACCACCGTCTTCAACTACCAGCCAGATCTCAGTCGAACGGGCGGCCCAGGAAGTCAGAACTGACGAGTTCCAACCTCGCGGCCTTGCCAACCTCGGCAACACATGCTACATGAATGCCGTGTTACAGGCCCTCTTCTTCTCGGACCAGCTGCGCAGTGAGGTGCTGGCGGCGCGGCCGTCGCCCTCCCTACCCCACCTGGCCGCTCTGCAGCGCGTTTTTGCCTTCCTTTCTTTCTCCGAGCGACCCACATACAGCCCGGCCGAGTTCCAGCGGGCCACTCAACCCCCCTGGTTCAAACGCGGCTGCCAGCAGGACTGCTCTGAGTTCACGAGATACCTGTTGGGTGTCATGCACGAGGAGGAGCGTGTCCCCGCGTCACCAGCTACGCCGTCTTCACCGACCGCCGTCCCGCTGCCGTCCCCCTCTGTCGCCGCCCTCCGCGCCAGGGACGACACGAGTGCGCCGTGTCCGACGGTGGAGAACTCTCCACGGCCCCGACGCCAGCACCGCCCCTGCGACGACTTTCCAGCTCCCGGTGGGCTGCTGTTGGGGTCTCAATCAGCTGACAGTGGTGCCGGCACTGCGAACGGAATGGCCGAGGACACACCCGGTGAGCCCGACGAGCCGGTCACCGGCCTGATAAGTCGACTGCTAGCCTGCTGCGGCGAGACCACCTACACGTGCTGCGCGTGCGGCTCCGTGTCACACCACGAGGAACGCGTGATTGACCTGCACCTGGCGCTGCCAGATATGCATGTCATGCAAGAGAAGTCTCACGTTCAGCCCGAGACTGTTCTGACTGTGTCGGACTTGCTGCAGCACTACCTGGCTCGGGAGCGGCTCTGTGGCGACAATCAATATCACTGCGCCAGATGCGCCGGCCTGCGCGACGCCGACCGCCAGCTGCACCTGATCATCCCGCCGTCATTGCTTGTCGTCTCGCTGGGCAGGTTCATGTTCGACCGGCGGACCGGCGCGAGACGGAAGGTGCTGACGCCAGTGGTACTGTCTGAACAGCTGGCCGTGCCGCTGGCCGATCGCCAGCCTGCCCAGTACCGTCTCTACGCCGTCATCGTACACGCTGGCCACTCGCTCGACGCCGGACATTACTTCTCGTTCTGCCGCGCGTCCGGCAGCGTTGGTGGTGCCGGTTCTGACGGCACAGACGACGGCTGGTGGCGGCTAGACGACATCTCAGCGGTACCGGTGAAAGCGGCACCTGTGACCGGACGGCCGCAGTATTCTACCGAGACTACCTACACACTGTTCTACCAGCTGGCGAGTGTGGAGGCAACGGGCGGGCGGCCGGCGACGCTGTCGGCACTGCCCGGCCCGCTGCGGGCGGCTGTGGAGCGGGACAACGCGGCGTACCGTCGGGAGCGGCAGGGCCGGCCAGTCAGCGCGCTGCCGCTGCCGCAGAACGGTCCGCCCCTGCCAGACGCCGGCTACAACGGCGACAGTGCACACGCTGGACCGGAAGCACCGTCTACTGTCACCTGTCGCGTCGGCGGATCGCCACCGGTAGCCTCCCAGGACTCGCCAAAGAAGGCGGAAACTGCCAAGCCGAGCCCCTCCCTCCTGGCGAACCTCAGCGGAAGCCGGTTCTGAACCGACACTGCCGTGCCCTTCCCTTGGCCACAGTAGTCTCCCTCCGTGTATGGACATATGTTCCTCCTTGTGTGTTATTGGATCTGAGTGTGGTGAAGTGTTCTCATTTGCACCTTGAAATCATTTGCACCTTGAAGTGTACTACTGTATTAAAATATATTATGGAATATTTTACAAGTACTTTGAAGTAGCTAATATTACAAGACACACAACCTATCATATAAGACACACATAACGTAGCACGTAATGAACAAAACATAATCACAAGTACTGAATAATATGAAACAAAACATCAAAGTCGTATGCCAAGCAAACTTCTGAAGACTATCAATGAATACAATTTGATCCTAAATAAATTTAGATACACCGATGCGAATTCAGGATAAACTACACTTGGAGGTCCATGTTACGTCAGTGCCAGACTGCTACTAGCTCAAAAGTGGCCAGCTCGCTACATTTTTGTTCATGACAGGTTTGAACTTAATTGATAAAGGATTTCTGTATACTCTAGAGCTCAATATGACGTCATCAACCCAAATATGAAAACTGAACTTTTTATGAAATTGAGCACTGTTTGCGAGAAACAAATGTCATAATCGTGTTCGGCGGCAATTACTTCATATTTTGCACCACAAACGGCGTACATTTTACAACTTTTGGGAAGGTGGGAGTGTCCCTTTAAAGGGAATGTTTCACCCTTCTGAAAGTTGTCGAATATACGCTGGTTGTAGTCGACAATATGAAGTAAGTGCTGCTGAAAACGATGGTGATATTTTTATCTCCCGAAAAGTCACTTAACTTTATACAAATTAAGTTTTAAATTTGGAATGATGACGTCATTATTGAGCTATAGACCGCCGCTGATTGGCTGACAAAGTGGGATTGGCTGGCAAAGTGGTTGTCAGCCAATCAGCGGCGGCACTAGTCAAGACCCCATTTTGAAAATTATAAATTAAATTGCTTAAGAACTGCTAAGTTTTGGGGAAAATGACCTTAATATTTTCATATGACCTTAATGACCTTATTACATTTCAATAACGGCCAAAGATAATGGCTATCGCAGTTCAAAACCAATACAAAGGTGAAACATTCCCTTTAAGGAAAATTCAACATGTGTTCAGCACTGCCTTGAATGGCATGACTGACTAAACTGAGACGCATGCTGCGGTAGCCGTATACAAACGGTTCGTGAGAACGACGCCACTGATACTAACATAGCACGCATTCTGCATACCCCTATCTCCAGCCCCCTGTCCACCCAGACCAAACACCAAAATATATTGCAGCAGCTCGGTAACATGTGAGTGGCTTGCGTTGGGTAACCAATAGAAAGGTGGATTAGGTGGATATGGATTAGGTGAATGAATCTCTTGTAATTGATATGGGCTTGGGATGCCGATAAAGTGATCTGTCTCAGGAACGGTGCAGGAGGAGCTCAGTAGCGATAAAGGACTGGACGTGTCCATCTGTCCAGCTGTCTCCGGTGAGACACAGCCGGAATGACACTGTACCGGCCACGTGGCCTGACAATGACACTGTACCGGCCACGTGGCCTGACAATGACACTGTACCGGCCACGTGGCCTGACAATGACACTGTACCGGCCACGTGGCCTGACAATGACACTGTACCGGCCACGTGGCCTGACAATGACACTGTACCGGCCACGTGGCCTGACAATGACACTGTACCGGCCACGTGGCCTGACAATGACACTGTACCGGCCACGTGGCCTGACAATGACACTGTACCGGCCACGTGGCCTGACAATGACACTGTACCGGCCACGTGGCCTGACAATGACACTGTACCGGCCACGTGGCCTGACAATGACACTGTACCGGCCACGTGGCCTGACAATGACACTGTACCGGCCACGTGGCCTGACAATGACACTGTACCGGCCACGTGGCCTGACAATGACACTGTACCGGCCACGTGGCCTGACAATGACACTGTACCAGCCACGTGGCCTGACAATGACACTGTACCGGCCACGTGGCCTGACAATGACACTGTACCGGCCACGTGGCCTGACAATGACACTGTACCGGCCACGTGGCCTGACAAATCCTCACAATAGGCATTGTGGAGTCGTATTTGTTGTTCCAAGCTCGACAGTAAATCAGGAACACTGCGTAATGTGTCACTTCCAATTAAACCATTAGCATATTTTTTGCAGATTTTCCAGAAGGATTTTGTCGGTAATTGTCCGATCGAATTGCAACCTGTGTTTTGTAATGCTGAATGCTGGCAAGCAAAAATGAAATGACTGTATGGGAGCTGTCATTACATTACAATGGAGATAACAAATACATTTGTCTGCTGCTTTGGTTACCAAATCATCCACATTGATTACGTATAGGTACTGTCGGGATACATTAATTCGTTGCTTTGCCTATTGCGTAATTAAAGGAAATGTTTCACCTTTCTGAACGTTGTCAAATATACGCTGGTTGTAATCGAAAATCTGAAGTAAGTGCTGCTGAAAACGATGGTGATATTTTTTCTCTCGAAAAGTCACTTAGCTTTATACAAATTAAGTTGTTTTTATTTGGTATGATGACGTCATTATTGAGATATAGAGAGTTATAGAGAAAACCTGTACGCTGCCATTTGGCAGCACAATCGTTTCAGACAATTCTGGTGACTTAAATACAAACATTGTGGAACTGTGTCTTCTCCCGCACAGAACACAATGACGAGTGCGAGGCATTGCGATAGCTCAATATTTATTTAAAAAAACAATACATCCATAACTGATACTTCAAACAACGTGAACATTTTCAACTTGGACCGCAACCTATCGCGTTGGCCGTTGTTTACATCGTACTCGCCAAGGTTTGAGAAATACAAGTGGTCCTCCCTCGCAGGACCAACAATCTTGTCGCTGTCATCAAGTCGCTGTCAGCCAATCAGCGGCTGCACTAGCCTGGATGCATTTTGCAAATCATAAATTGAATTGCTTAAAAACGGTTAAGTTTTAGGAAAAATGACCTTAGTAATTTAGACATTTCAATAATGATATTGGCTATCTCAGTTCAAAACCAATACAAAGGTGAAACATTCCCTTTAATAGTCTGTATGTCTGTATCTGTATTTGTCTGTATTTATGTAAAACGATCTGGACACCGTATTTGAAGCAATGTGCATTGCATGCATGCCAGAATGCATAACATTTATGCCAACATTTTAAAGTAGCCGTTTTCACGAAGGATTATTGGGCTGAAAAGTTTCTGAAAGATTCTGAAAGTTTTGAAAAACTACACAACTTTCACATGCAATTTTTTGCTAGAAATGTCCCCCATAATTTTGTAATATGTTGGTAAGAATAAAATATGTTGACAAAATTGCGGTTTGGTGGTAATAAGCAAGATAAGTATTGATAGAATCTTCCTGAAAGCTCTGAAAGTTTCAGGAAGATTCCATCAATATTTATTACCACCAAACCGCAATTATGTAAACATATTTTATTCTTACCAACATATTACAAAATTATGAGGGACATTTCTAGCCAAAAATCGCATGTAAAAGTTGTGTAGTTTTTCAAAACTTTCAGAATCTTTCAGAAACTTTTCAGCGCAATAATCCTTCGTGAAAACGCCTAGTTTTAAAGTTTTTAATTTAAGTTTTAAAGTTTTACGCAGTTTTTATACCAAAGTGATGTGATTGAAAAATGCTTCAAACAATTATGAGTCAGAGGATATCATAGTACTACCTAAATTTCAAAATTATGTTATATTTACATTTTTCAGACATCATTTGAAAACAATTAAGTCAACTGAACTCAAATCATGATACATTGGCATGCCAGTCTCCCCACAGCAACATTTAATTGTTAGTAAATTACTGCATTCAGTAAATACCTATGGAAGCCAGACCAGCAGTTAAGGAGATGAGAGTAAAGTCAGCCGCCCTTGATGGTTCTTTGGCACGCACGTGTCCCTCAAACATCTTAATTTGACTAGTCTGGAGCCGCATTTAGTCATTCTTCCCTAAGCACTTAAGCTTTCGCTGTTTTTCTTACCCCATTGGCACCAGTCGTTTCAACCCCTTCGCCCTTCCAAGGTCATATGAGAGTGTTGACCTCCCTGAGCCCTCGCTGGTCGTAATTCCACGGATAAGCCGGCGGCGCAGTCTGTGATCGGTTTACCGGACTCTCACGAGCGCACGTGCCGGCACCGACAAATCTATGACGTCCGGTATAGACAGATTTGTGACGTCACCGACACGTCTATAACGTCACAGGATCAACTATCCAATATCCATCCAGAGAAAACGGGTAGAAACACGATGCAGCTCGCAGCTCTAAATCATACACAAACGTCCTGAACTAGATCGTCAAAGTGTTCCTCCGGTCTTGATCCGATACAGCTGATCTGATACTGGATCAAATCAGGCTCGTATTGTCTCACAATGTGCTGTGGTCAGTATATCAGCTCTGTCAGTATGTCACGTCAGCTCTGTCAGTATGCAGGTCAGCTCTGCTGTCGACTGCCAGAACTGTCCACCACCTGACCAAGCCTGTCAGGTCGTGAATTTAAAAACACTCTGAAAACCGTCCCGGGAATGCGACGTGGCTGGCCGAAAGAAGCATACTGCTGCCGACAAGCCCGTACAAAATGAGCCGCCACCGCCAACCGTCAGTCAGTTGACTGCCGCCGATGTACGGCTGCACACGGGGCGGACACTTCAAGAGCCAGCGGTGACGAAATCCCAGCCAGCCATCGCAGAGCGTTTCGCAAAGCTCAGCACGTGAAAGGCGGCATATAGGCAATTGGCGAAATGGAACATATATATACTATATATATAT
>JAXIVJ010007009.1:0-63171 GCA_036785665.1 Chirona hameri
AGGAATTCGTTAAAAATACACAATTATATACACATGCATATGCTTTTAAATAAAAATGCCAGCAAGACACAACATACCACTGGGTGAAGTTATAGATCACACGTTAGGTAAACAGCTACTTCACCTTGCACAAATTGATGCTAGCAAGGTATCGCTGCTTATACCAAATGATTTCTGCATACCAAGCCGCTACTTTTCATATGCACGTGACGGCCATAAACATTGACCCAAACGACACCACGACCTCGACCAACAGCCATCGTCCGCGCGGGACGAGAACCGACGCAAAGTGGCACGAACGAGAAAAGTTTGGCGCTTTTAACGAGAGGTCCTCGGAACGGCAATGTGACCGCCCTGAATCTCAACGAATGCCGCTGACATCTGGCGCGCGCTCTTCAGGGCAGCATATGCCACCCGGCACAATCTGGCAGCAATCTGGCAGCGCTATCTGTCGCTCCGTTTCAGCGCGGGCGGGCGGAGAGGCGGTGACATTTGGACGGCTCCCGTCGGGCAGGCCGCAGCCACTTACGCCGCCACCGCGGTCGCTCATTTGCCCTGATTGTGTCCGATCGGGCTCTCGTTACCTGTCCGCCGGGCGGGGGCGGGGGCGGGGGCGGTACCGCCGGACGTTCGGAGACCGGCCGCGCCGAACTCTGACACGGCGCGGCTGTGGTGACGGCGCGGCCGCCGCACCGCTGCGCGCTTCCCGGCCGCTCCGAATAATTATGTGACAGAGGACACACAAATACGGCTAAATGGAAAATAATTACGGCCGCGGACGGCGTATTAACATAAACAGGGCCCGGCTGCGGGCGGCTGCGGCGGCCGGCCGTCACGTCACGACGCGTCACGCCGCGCCGCGCCGGTTTCGCCGACACAACAGAGTTTGTTTCATGGCGGTCCCGGTGCGTCGAAACCGCCGCCCGCGGCGCGCGGCGCGGACGAGCATGTCAGCGCCGCGTTTTTTAGACCGGCTCGCCGGGGATCTGATGGATGAACCCGCTTTGACGCCGTTCCTCACGCCGTGCCTCACGTCGTGGCTCATGCCTTCCTCACGCCGTGCATGACGCCGTTCCTCACGCCCGTGCTCTCGATATGCCTCACGCCGTTCCTCACGCCGTTCCTCACGCCGTTCCTCACGCCGTTCCTCACGCCGTGGCTGACGCCGTGCCTCACGCCGTGGCTCTCGATATGCCTAACGCCGTTCCTCACGTCGTTCCTCATACCGTGGCTGACGCCGTGCCTCACGCCGTGGGCTCTCGATATTCCTCACGCCGTGCCTAACGCCGTGCCTCACGCCGTGCCTCACGCCGTTGCTCACGCCGTGGCGACTCTCGGGCAGTCACCGCCGCTGTCCCGTGCTTGTCCCGTGCTGTCCCGCGTTGTCCCGTGCTGTCCCGTGCTGTCCCGTGCTGTCCCGTGCGCTGGCCACTGCAGACCACCGCATTATTTCGGGGTCCACCGCAATTTCAGCCATCGATCACACGCGCACTGTAATGTCGCTATATTCCGCACACTCGGTGCAGCGGCGCGGTGCGATTTGGAAGTGAGATTAGCCAGTGGCCGCCTCCGAGAGAGACGCCACTCATGAAAATGCATGACAGCGCTCCGATCACGCCGCACGTGGAGGCTCCGCGATTGCCGCCGACAGCGCCGCCGCCGCTCGCGTCAATTGATAGACAAAAACTGACGCGGCCGAGCGAGGGGCGGCGCGTCTCGACCGGCCCAAACGCCAGATTGATGGGGCTGGCCGCTTAGCGATGGAGGGCACGGCCGGAGCGGCGCGGCGCGGCGAATGTGACGCGACGGCGCGGAAGCGCGGGCGGGGCCGCCGGTCCACGGCGCCGCTTGCGCGAGTTTTACAGAGCCCGGAATAATGACTAATGCTGGGGAGGGCTGCCGGCGGCGGCGGCGGCGGCGCAGCGGAGGTGGCGGCGGCGGCGGCAGCGGAGGCGGCGGCGGGGCATCCATCAGGTCCGGCGGCGGCGGCGTCACGGTGACGGCCCCATCATCGGACGTCATCTGCCGACCGGCGAGGTATCATCCTGATGGAGCGGGCGTTCACGGCGCGGCAGCGCAGACGCGGCGCGGCGGCGGCGGACGTGACAAGTCCGGTTCATGCCAACAGTGATTACTGGCTGTAGATGCACATCCGTCATCACCAGTTTAGCCGGGCTGAGGTGCCAGACCCGAGGTACGCGGACCGAGAGATCGGAGTGACGCGACACATCCGTCACCTGTCATGTCAGCTGAATAGGCACAACAGTCCGATGTCACTTGACCTGACCCGTCACAGCAGTTAGATATGACGTGAGCCGACCTAGCACAAGTTAGATGTCGCACATCCGATCCGTTTACAAACGGCAGATATCACCCATCATAACTGGTCGGATATCGACCTAGCCTGCCACATCAAAGGCTCACCTGACCCGTCACATGAGACGGAGGGTGACCTTACCTGACCTGTCAAGCATGATCAACCCGGATGATTTGCGAATTAAGCAACCACCCATTTCGAAAACTGCAGAGGGGGGGGGGGGGGGGGGGACCGGAGTCATCAACAAGGTCATCACTTTTCAGCTAGAGCCGGGCCACCCACATTTGCCAATTGTAAAGATAAAAAATTAATGTAACCGTACAAAATCAGGAGCAAGGTAAGCGCAATCTCGAAGAAAAAACTGGATTGTATACACGCACAATGGGCATGAGGTTCCTCCTAAAATAATTATTAATATAATAGTTGTTAAAGAAATAATGGCTCGTACCATGTATAAATCAGTAACCACAATTTGGCCAACTGCATGAATTAATCTGTTATCAGAATCTGATGAAAAGTAGGCATATTGTATACGTCCTGAACCAATCCAGCAGTGCCTATCCGGAAAGACGTACCCCTTGTTAAAACCAATTAAGGTCGATCAGGGATAGCATACCGCAATCATTCCGCAAAATACATCGGAGCACAATATGCTTCTGTCATTTGATTTATCTTCAGCTGAAATTGCAGGACGCCCTGAACTAGAAATAAATTATTCGACAATAATGGAAGGCCATTCCAAGAAAATATGTAGATAAGAACAATACACACCGAAACAAGGTATACATCATACTTAACTCTATTCCCCGCAGGGACAAATTCTGACCCCCCGTGGTTTTTCGTTTGTCGCTCCTCAACCCTTGAGCTCAGCGTCTTGAAACTTTGTGACCTGTCCTATAATTGATATACACGTGTGGTGTCAAAATTTGAACAAAATTGGCCCAGCAGAGGCGGTGCCAGACCCTTGTTTTTGGGAGGGCAATCTGTCACGCTGAATGGTTACAATGCGATTGTGTGACCCATACTTCCTTCATATTTTGTGGTACAATAAATGCGTCAGATACAGTTACACAGCAATATGCATCATAAATACTGAAACTGCACATTCAGGTACATAAAATGGGAGTACTGGCGCAGTTAGTAACAGTTTTTTTTTTGCATGTAACATCGGTATACATGATAATCAATCCCATAGTGCATTTTGTGTCACACTAAAAAAAACACTAACTGCCCTAACTGCAAATTAAACTAGTTTTTTTGTAAGATTATGTGAGGAAAAATGATCTTAACCATGTCAGATATTTTTTTCTTTAGGAAAAAAGCCAGGAAGATAGAACACAAGCTTTCGGCATTACGCCATTATCAAGTTAGTTATTTTTTAGCAGCATGCCTCACCCACACGCTGTCCTGAGTGCGCCATTGCTTGGAACAGTGCATTCACGCTATCTAAGATGAACGTAAGCTGTCCTGAGTGCGCCATTGCTTGGAACAGTGCATTCACGCTATCTAAGATGAACGCCATTGCTTGGAACAGTGCATTCACGCTATCTAAGATGAACGTAAGTGTGTGACAAGATGTATGCGACGTAGAAAATAACCATCCAAACATGCGTTTGCTCCACCCTCAAATTAACAAGTTGATACAAAGCGTGAGGCCGATGGTGCCCTCACGTTGTTTACCTGGATCTGCCTATGCGCAATATATTACATTTAACAAATTACTGAAAATAATGCCCACATCTGACGTTCACATCATGAAAATCGTTCAAACCACATGACCACAATGACATAAAAAACGCACAAGATGATCTTTTTTGTCGTCTGGGCCCCATTTTTGAACAAAAAAGAAATGTCGGGTCTATAAATATGTTTTATGACAACTCGAATGGTGTTCGTCCCATCGAAATCGACCGAGCGGTTCTCGATATATTTGTTTTGTTTGGGGGAGGGGGGGGGGGGGGGGGGGGGGGGGCAGAATCTGACCCCCGCATGTTAAAGGGATATTGCCACCTCGCAGGCCAATATGGAGTTTTTGGTGTGTATCGGTCGATTAAGCGTGTCCGATTTCACCTGCACAATTTTGGTCCCGAAACTCCTCCCAATAGATAACAGAATACATTTGCACCTCTCATGCTTGGCACACATTCCTAAAATTGGAGTCGCCTCATCACTATTTATAATCACTTCTTTGCGGACTATTATTTTCCTTTGAATGTTGCAAACTCAACATCACCATTCTGCCAGTGAACTTTACAATTAAAATGCGTATGCAGTTAATTCTATTTTCAACAATCTTAGACTCTTTCATAATAAAACAGCAAAAATTGCTATGGCTCGACTTTGGGACCGTAGGAGTTATGTGACCTATACCTTATAACACAGATCAACTTTTCAAGGCCAAGTCTCGGCGAATTCGGACGCTTCGGCTTTAGGCGGGCGCCAATTCCACAGCCAAACTGGATGAGAGCGGCCATCATGAATCTAGTACTGAGCACAGCTGGGACCAACGTTTTGGAGTCTGAAATAAATACAAAATGCTTTGCCGATACACCGCTTTAGGTGCTGCAGGAGCAAGTTTGAGCTTGAGCATTCATGATTGTTGATCCCCACCATTCATTTAGGTTGCTTTTTAGAAATCCTGCGGAGGTAGCAATATCCCTTTAACTTAATTCTGGCCGCCCACAGAGAATAGGTTTAAGCACAACAATAACATCAAATACCGTGAATGGCGATTTATTTCACTTTTGCTGAAAAATATCCCGCTGCTTTTGTCGGTGCCATAAACGCCATTGATGACCTTATGATTTCTTGTCCTAATTTACAGCTATAGTAAAAGCCACTTTAGGTGTATCTTCTTAGTTGTATTCATTTCACCTGATGCAGCTTCCAGAGTTTGAAAATCTATTTCTGGCAGAACCAGGTATCAATGTGATCAAATGATCCTTGAGCATTTTTATTAATTTCAACAAAACTTTGCATTGATAGATTTTAGGAACCGGAGCGCTTCGTTAATTAAAGGGAAATATTCACCTTTTGATTTATATATCTGCATTTTTCTGAGACACATTTATGGTCTCAAATTCATCATGCCTCAATTTAAAAGTGAAGTAACAACTTTTTATATATTTTTTGTTTTGTTTTGGAAATACAAAATATGTACTTACATATGGTGACGAACAGTATGATTCATCACTATCTCTGGTTTGAATGTTGATTTGTAAACAAGTCATAGGGCTATAAATGAAGTAAGTGCGACAAGAAGCGTGACAACGTCCCTGATTGGTCAATGAAACAAATCGCCGACACTAAATAAGTCGCCGTCCGGGGCCAAGTTAATCCGCCGAATGCATCACGGTTTTCTGAAAGTTTATTGATTTATTATGGGAAAACGGTTCAGATAAATGTTTCATGTGCACATTGTAATGTACTAAATACCTGTTTGTTGAAAATTCATGGGAAAAACATCAAATTTATTTATAAAAAAAATAAGTTGAGAACACCAAATAGGTCGCCGTCCGAGGCCAAGCTAAATTGCCGATTGCAATGCACTTTTTTGCAAATGCTTGTTGATTGTTCATAGAAGTTTAGTACATATTCGCAAAAGATAGAGTGCATGAAATATATTATATGCCTTCATGATAAATAACAATGGGTAGGCAGGCTAATTTTAGCTCGGACAGGGAATTCGTTACCAAGTACTTGTGAGTACCGACCGTTATAAGCGTGGATCGCTTATCAACTTTAACTTGAAATATATTTGGGTAAGAATGTTTATATGCAAAACGTGACAAATTTACAATATATTTTGATCTCGTCTGTCGATTTCAAGTAATAACTCCGTTTTTTTTTGTGTGGAAAAAGGTGAATATTTCCCTTTAACGGCTTGTTACCTGAACCTTGACCCCTTCCTTACGACAATGCTATTCCGGTTCATCGGCAGAATAAAGTGGCGAATTCTTTACATGTTCTAACTTTGTATGACGTCGACCTGGGTCCTGCCTTGTCTGATTTAGTTGCAACGGTGAGTACCAATCTCAGGTCATCCCAGTCAAGAGTCAACTTTACGACAGGTAAAAATATCGTGCACCGAAGCGGCTCAAAACCATCTTGCCAGAGCATTCATTCCGACGAACCGCCAACTCAGCTACATCGGTCGACATTGCGACTCAGTCCGGTGATTTAAAAAAAAAGATAAACAGGATCGATGCTTCTAAAAATGCTGCGACACAATGTCCAATTCTTCAAACTGTCATAAGGTGACATGACAATAGGAATCAGTAGGTAGATACAGATGAGCGACATTTACTTGAATGCTATCCAGGATACCATTTTTAATTCATTCCAAATATTGAAGAAACCTGCTCTTACTTATTTACATCAGCTTGGGGTTGAAACTCGCATATTTTTTTAGCATGTTGTCAACCAATAGATTGCCCTAATTTTGTAACAAGGTGCTGATGCAGTTGATGGTAATGGGGCTTAGGGGCGCACCGATTGCTCTGGTAATATTCCTGATATTTCGTAGTAAGGGTATAGTAAGGATATAAATTTATCGAAATCGCAATGATCAAGCATAATAATGTGTACCTACTTGCTAAAAGAATGGCAAATGAGACGTTAGAATGATACGTTGTTAAAGGGAAATCATGATCCTTCCCACATAAATGGAGTTATCACTTGAAATCGACAGACGAGACCAAAATATATTGTAAATGTTTTACATTTTGCATGTAAACATTCCTACCGAAATATGTGTCAAGTTAAAGTTGATAAGCGTTCCACGCTTTTAACGACAGGTACTCTCAAGTACTTGGTAACGAATTTCGGTGTTCACCAAAATACGGTATTGCTTTTTGACGAAATGGTATGGAAAATATGCCTACCACTCTGTTCATCGTGATTATGTGCCCTACTGCCCTTAAAAATCAACAAACATTGAATACAAAGGCAACCAAATTAGAAGTTAACTTATGCACCCAGCGACGGCCTAGTTAGTGGCTGTGACCCTCAATTTTTGAAAATTGGTTCATGTATTTTCAACATTAGGAGTTTTGTTTTGTTTTGTCTCTGGCTGTATATAACACTAGACTTAAAGGGAAATAATGACCTTTTTATTTTGTTAGCAACAATTTCTTAGGCTACCGCTATGGTTTTAAAATTATTTTATTTAAATTTAAGAATTAAATAAAATTATTCCCAAATTCGAAGTTGTAAGTTTGGGAAAAATACAAAACAAGTACCTTGTGTTCTTCATGAAGGTCATTGACAAATTCGCCCTTCCCTACCATTGTTTACATCGATTGCGGCATTTTTGGAGGCTCTGTGACATTTCCGATCAAACTGAGCGCTGCTCGGACACACGCTAGTAGCGCTTTCGTTCTCCATGGCAACCAGGCGTCAGCCAATCAAAAGCCAGAAAGGGAATACGTTCTGGCTTTTCATTGGCTCACGCCTGGTTGCCATGGAGAACGAAAGCGCTACTAGCAACAACTCGCCACAATGGTTAAGTGCGCCGAGAAGCATGACAATGCTTTGTAAACAAATCACCGACGCTAAATAGGTCACCGTCGATGTGCATCGATGAGCTTCCGATTTCATTGCCAGTTTTGTGTTATTGTTTGTTAGTTTTTTTGGGGGAAAATTATTATTTTTCATGATAATATAAAGCATAGTGTTATATACAGCCACAGACAAATTATACAATACTCCTAATGTTGAAAACAAATGAATTTATTTTCAAAAATTGAGGGTCGCAACCACTAACTATGCCGCCGTTGATGTGCATCGATGAGCTTCCGATTTTATTGCCACTTTTTCCAATCGCTGTTAGTTTTAGAAGACCGCCGGGCATATAATCACAACAAGCAGAACGCACAATATATTTTCCACTCCATTGCGTACAAAAACAATACGGGAAAAGCCCGCAGTTTGATGAGGCCCAAAAGTACTTGCAAGTACCGGTCGTTAAAAGTGTGGAACGCTTATCAACTTTAACTTGAAATATCTTTCGGTAGGAAAGTTTTCATGCAAAATGTGATGAATTTACAATATATTTTGGTGTCGTCTGGCGATTTAAAGTGCTAACTCCATTTTTGTGGAAAAAGGTCATTATTTCCCTTTAACGTTATCATTAAAAAGACACATTATTTTCCTCAAAAACATAATCATGAAACAATGACAAAATGGCAATGCAATCGGAAGTTCACTTATGCACCCAACGGCGACCTATTTAGTGTCGGCGATTTGTTTCATTGACCAATCAGGGACGTTGTCACGCTTCATGGTGTACTTACTTCATTTTTGGTGCTATGACTTGTTAACAAATCAACATTCAATCCAGAGATAGTGATGGATCATACTGTCATCATCACCATATATAAGTACTACATACATATTTTAAATTTCCCAAAATGTAATTTTCGAAATAGAAAAGTTGTTATTTCACTTTTAAATTGAGATGCAATCAATTTGATACCATAGATGTGTAATAAAATAATGCAGATAAATACATCAAAAGGTCATTGTTTCCCTTTAGCCAGCGCGGCGCTGGGGTCTCCAGCAGGCGCGTAACCACCACTGGGGCACTGGGGATCATACCCCAGTAACATTTTCGGATTTAAACATTATTCCTATGGGCGTTGCATGGAAAGAATCGACTTCAAAGTGCCTCCGTTCCCACCTACTTTCGGAAGGTGGTTACGCCTATGGTCTCCAGCCGAACGCCCGGCGTTGTTGTTGTTGTTGGGGAGTAAATTTTACCCCCCCTCGTATCTTCCGAACCAATAACTGCAGCGAGACGCGCAAGGCAGCGATCGAAAGCTCTCAGTGATAATAATCTAATGCTTACCCGAAATGTTTAAAATAAGGTCACATGTCAGGTCACTGTCAGGTCAAGTGTCAAAATGTAAGTATTTGGGTTTTTGGGCTATACTTTCCATCCAAAGCCTTAGATTGCGACTATTATCTCACAAAGTGCTCTGAAATATATAATGCATCTCCCGCATAAGTAAAATTGAAATTGTAAGCAAAGGTCAAGGTCAAGGTCAAACATGCAAGGTCACAAAAGGTCACAGGTCTACTAAACCAATGCAACACATGTTGTATGGGTTATTTTACACGTATAATTCGATAGTAGCAGCCATTTTCACAGCTTGACCCCATATCATTTAGGCCCCATATAGGCCCTCAGGTCAAGGTCAGGTCACAATAAGGTCAAAATGTGAAATTAATTAATATAAATAAACATTGCATGTTTCTAGACTAGTTTTGTCTCAGAAATACGGTGGTGGCATTTATTTGTCTGTATCTTGGCAGTAAAAGAGAAAAAAACGCAATTAAAAAAATGACGTCATGAGTTACTTATACTTAGAGAGCCATGTCAGTCAAAAATAAAGATATTGCTTTGAAATTTGGTTTTGGCATCGTGCATACTCGGTTCTGTAATATTTCTTCCGGTTTTTTGAAAATCTTTCAAACAAATTGTGGAAATTCTTCCATTTTTTTCTCCATTTTTGGGGTCAAAAACCCATAATTTCGAAAATCCGAGATTGCCATTTGGAAGACAATGTTATTTAATTTCTTTTGACGATTTTAATTAAAATTTACACACCCAGCGCCACGCGGGTTAAGCCGCAAGCGATTATGAATGTTGTTGATTAAATAAATTACAATCAAAACAACATAAGGTTGGTCCCTGCGTATTCCAAAACATTCTTGAAATTCTGACATTTAAAGCGAAACTTAGCGACACAGAATGATTTAGTACCCATGTGGCTTTTCACAGCTCTCTTAAATAACCAGTATTTGCTTTTATAAGCGCCAACGTCATTTATGTCAACTTAGGATCAAATCAAATTAGTTGACGCCTGTCAGATCATCTCTGGAACTTCTTGCAGATTGTCAAACAAGTGCCTTGCGTCAATAATTCACCCGGCCAATGTAAGCCTGCTCTGACAGATGTCATAAGCGAGTGAACAGAACCCAGCAACTTGGCTTCGATGGCGCATTGCCATCATGGTATGACTGTCCTGAAGTGATAAGGCTAGTGATAGGTGATAATGAAGTGACAGGTGATAATGTGATGCATAGATACAAGGTAACGGTAGGCAGGGACCATACACTCCTTTTAATTCTCTCTGAATGAAGCACACAGGTTCCCATCCGTGGTTATTCAGTTTCGCTGTTTCATGCCGAGTTTGTATATACTGCAGACGTGACTGGGTGGTGAACGGAGGCGAGCCTGCCTTTATGCCACGCTCACGATGCGTCGTGCAGGGCCGAAGGCCTCAGATAGAACGCAAACGGATGCTAGGGGAGGTGGAAAGGCCATAACAACGTACAGGTAACTTACTGTCAGTGCCACCCTTTGCCATATTATATTTTTAATCATATGTAATAAACGCTTAGAATTTTGGTTGCCACTGGCTTGGTTTTTATTTTCTGGCACCTTAATAGAACGATTGTTCTAAAATCATTAAAGGGAATGTTTCACCTTTAACATGGGGTTTTGGACTGATATAGCAGATTTGTAGAGCAGATCTAAAAAATGGGTCGTGGTGAAAGAATTACCTCCCTACGTTATGTAATTTCGACACAGGACTAGTGAGCCCGGTTTCATGTCCGCTGTTCCGGGCCACGATCGGGACATGAACGCTCGCCGCCGGAGGCAGGTACACTCTCTGGCACGTAGTCTCTGATCACGACGCCTCGTTAATATCCGCTCAGCCGCCCGGGCGGCGTGGCGGCCCCTTGTCAGAGACTGTACTTGGCGTCAGGCAAAGCGGGGCGGAGCCAGAACGCCAGCTGCTATCACTTTATCGTGAAATGCAAAGAGAAACTTACTTCCTTCTCCACATATATCTATCAGTTGTCCAAACCAAAGTCATATTCGTAGTTTTGAGCTCAAGATGCACTGTATGGTTGAATTTCAAGACAACTTTCAAGGTGACCTTTAAAGGGAATGTTTCTCCTTTCTGAGAGTTGTCAAATATATGCTGGTTGTAGTCGAAAATATGAAGCAAGTACTGCTGAAAACGATGGTGATATTTATTTTTCTCTCTCGAAAAATCGCTTAACATTATGCAAATTAAGGTTTTAAATTTGTGATGATGACGTCATTATTGAGCTATAGACCGCCGCTGATTGGCTGACAAAGTGGGATTGGCTGACAAAGTGTCTGTCAGCCAATCCGCGGCGGCACTAGCCTAGACCCCATTTTGCAAATGGGAAATTACATTGCTTAAAAACTGCTAAGTTTTTGGGAAAATGACCTTAGTTTTTTCGACATTTCAATAACGGCCATAGATAATGGCTATCTCAGTTCAAAACCAATTGAAAGGTGAAACATTCCCTTTAAGGATATTTTGTAATATCTGTTTATAGCTGACCACCATGAGTAAAATACAATTTTAACGCGACCAGATATGCTTTTGCAACCAAAACTGATAAATGTATAACCATATCTCTTCGTGTTTCCACTTGGGACTTCCGTTTCACAAATGGTCGATACAAATGTTCCTTCCAAGTTTCTCAATCCAATCATCTTTCAAAACAGCCATTGTTAATTAAGTTAAACCCTCCCAGTGCGTGGGCTCGAATCCGCGGACTCACGACCTTCACCATTTCTGCCGGCTCTGTCCGGCGGGCTGCCGTTCAGTGCCGCGGCATGAGTAGGGAGCGGCTGGTCGTGACGAGCCAGTGTGACGCTCAAATGTGACACGGCCACGGCGCGTCACCGACCGACACAGGGTCGTCACGGCCCCCTCGCGTCACGTCACGTCACGGCCCCCTCGCGTCACGTCACGACACGCCCCCCCCCCCGAACCCTGTCGGATGACTCATGCCTTCACACCACGAATGGTGCGTGGCAGAGGTGCGACCCTCGGAGTCCGAGTGAATGACATCGTGGGTTAGCTCTGTCAGACGTATAGCTATACAGCTTTGCTGGCTTCCACAGCCCAGTGCATAGCGATTAAGACGTCTACCAGTCTGAGCAAGCTGACAAAGCCCTTTGCGGTGTGCAAGACAGCGAGGCAGATGGAAGGATGTGCAGCTGGATCGAACGTGTCTTTCGCGACATTCCGCCGCAAATGGTTATTGAGTCAGTGGAGGCTAACGGTATGATAACAAGGGTGATATCAAGGAAGATGCAAAATCTGTGGGAGAAACCCAGAATACGGAAAATAAAAATTTGCTGAAGTATTCAAACAATGGTGACCATCAACTTATCGAAGGCATTGTCAGAGTTATTTACTTGCCAAAGTTCGAAGTTTTTACACATCATATGAAATATATAACATATACACCAAAATACACCAATACATATATAACATATACAGCAAAGCATTAATTATGTGGCGCCGTCAAGTGTTTCAGCAAGCAAAAAAGAAACATTACTGAATCAACCCAAATGGAAAAATAACATTTGAGCGAACGAACAAGCCTGCATTATATTCATGTAGAAAGGCATACAAAATGTTGCAAAATCGATATCAAAGTTAAAAGCCTTAAGGACTGGCTTTCAAAAAAGCGTCCTGGTCAAACTTTGGAATATTACTGGAACTTATCAATGTCTGTCAGCTGGTGTTGTATGTCGCAACAACCAATTCAACAAATGCAATGCTATATCATAATGATGTTGTTGCATGTTACATTAAAGGGAAATAATGACCTTTTCCCACAACAAAAATGGAGTTATCACTTGAAATGGACAGACGAGACTAAAATGTGTTGTAAATTTATTACATTTTGCATATAAACATGCCTACCGAAAGCTATTTCAAGATAAAGTTGATAAGCGTTCCACACTTTTAACGACTGGTAATCTCAAGTACCTGCTTGGTAACGAATTTCGGTGTTCACCAAAATCCGGTATTGCTTTTTGACGAAATGGTATGGAAAATATGCATTCCACTCTGTTTATCGTGATTATGTGCCCTACACTGCCCTTAAAGATCAACAAACATTGAATAAAAAGGCAACCAAATTAGCAATTAACTTATGCATCCAACGACGGCCCAGTTAGTGTTTGCGACCCTCAATTTGTTAAAATTGGTTTATGTATTTTCAACATTAGGAGTTTTGTTTTGTTTTGTCTCTGGCTGTATATAACACTAGGCTTAAGGTTATCATTACAAATAAACATTTTGCACACAAATAATAATGAAACAATGAACAAATGGCAATGAAATCTGAAGTTCACTTATGTACCCAATGACAACCTATTTAGGGTCGCCGATTTGTTTCATTGACCAGCCAGGGACGTTGTCACGCTTCTTGGAGCACTTACTTCATTTCTGCCCCTATGACTTGTTTACAAATCAACATTCCAAACCAGAGATAGTGATGGATCATGCTGTTCGTCACCATATGTAAGTACATATTTTTAATGTCCCAAAATGTAATAAATTACATTACATTTACATTCGAAAATTTTCGAAATAGAAAAAGCTATTATTTCACTTTTAAATTGAGATCCGATCAGTTTGATACCATACAGTGTAATACAATAATCCAGATAAATAAATCAAAAGGTCAATATTTCCCTTTAAGTTACATGTTGCATGCATAATGCTTTAAAACATATAGCTGATGGATGTTATACCTTAACAAAATGAGGCGTGGTCAAAAGCAACATGTCGAAGCAGTCGAAGCAGTCAATGTCCAACAATTCGCCATTCGGTCCAAGCTTTTGTTATTAGGATGATCTACCAATAGCAACCAACGGATGTCCAATCGGTCTGTTTGGGCGAACAGATGAGCGCCATTCAAATCCACCCTGAATGTTGGCTAGTGTATCCCGTAAACAGCGAACAATACAGCATGACTCCCGAATTTCCACCACTGCATGAGCGAAAAAAGTAAACAGTAGGTAGAGCATGACTTGGGATATCAAGTCATGTCTGAACAACAGGACATGTACGAAATGAACTCTCGATCCATCTTGGTCTGACAGCAGAGGACTCTGAAACAGGACAACTGTAGTGCACGACTGGGTATGCGTTGAAGGGCAGCGTCACGACCATGCCTTGCTCTCCCAGAAACATTCGAGCTTGGTAGAGCTGTTGCAAGTTAAATGCTTACACCAGTCATTCGGCTGTTATATCATTGCGTCGCTGTGCTCCTGTCGGAACTGTTACCTGGCTGTAGCGCATCTTGTATCGCTGACGACATGGCATCCTACCTCCTCGGAGTCTCCAAACCGACGAACCCGTCCCATGGCAACACCCACTCTGCGCAAAGTTATTCAGCCCCAGTTCCCAATCCAGATTAATGACATTAACTGTCTACTCGCCTACCTGCAACTTTTTATGAAAGCGGGAGCTCCTGGCACACCTCCAACTCCCATTCTGAACTTCCCACTGTAATATTCTCCTGCAAGGTCATTACAGTCTCCAATTCTACATCAGTCACTTCCAACTACACCAGACTCACCTCTCTCATCAATCGCCTCATATACTGAATTTTCCACTGTAATACATCGCTGGGATGCCCATCCAACTACATCATGCACTTGACGACCCACTGCTATTACCACCAGCCTCCGTCACCAACCACTTCACGACCTACCTCCCAGGCGCGTAACCACCACTGGGGTCACTGGGGATCAGACCCCAGTAACATTTTCGGATTTTAACATTACGCCTATGGGCGTTGCATGGAAATAATCGACTTCGAAGTGCCTCTGTCCCCACCTACTTTCGGAAGGTGGTTACGCCTATGCTACCTCCTTAAACACCCACATACCTCAGCTCCTTCGCTACAACACCAGGCACTTCACCGCCCTCCTTCCTCACCCCGCACCAGGACTTAATAAGTCATCACCATCGACATCATCACCTGCGCGCTTTCCCTGACACGGTTGCTCTTACCTGGGTGCGACTTCTTCTGCGGCTTCTTCTCCTTCATCCAGGGGTACTCAGTGACGTCCTGCATCTCGGCTCCCATCTCATCCAGGAAGGCGGCCGGCGCTCCGAGTGGCGTCATCTCCGGCAGCGTCTCCTGCAGCAGCGGGTTGATGGAGCACATGTACTCGGCCATCGACGGCTGTGAACCGATGAAGCCCGTCTCAGGTGCCGCCATGCCGCCAGGCGCGCATAGCACTGACAGCGCTACCGGCCCGCGCGCGCGTCACCGGTCCGCATCTCACACCAGTCCGCGCCGGGTTCGAGACACGAAGTCCACAGTGGGTGCACAGAGTCCGCCGTGAGTCCGCACCGAGTCACAAGCGAGTCCGAGTGGAATCCGAGCCGGGTCTGCCGAGGGTACGCGACGAGTCCGCAGCTCTGGCTTCTTGATGTACTCCAACAGCAGAGTCTCCGTCGGATGCTCACGAATCCGAACCGATTCCGCACCGATATGCAAAATCCAGCACTAGTCCTCACGAGCCCGCAGTCCGCCGAGTCCGCACGAATCTGCCCGTCGAGCGCGCCGCCGCCGCCACCGCCTCGCGTCCCGCGGTGGCCGCCGCCGGTATGAATATTGCAGTGCGGCGCACGCGGCGCGCCAGCAGCCATGTGACGCCGGCCTAGCTCAGCTGACGGACCGCCGCCGCCGCCGCCACCGCCGCCGTCGGGCGCACGCAACCAGTCACGTGACCAGGCCAGCCAATCGGCGGCCGGCTAACCCGCTCGCGGGCAGCGGCGCGGTTTGTCGGGCTTTTTAAACCCACCCCCGTGCGTGAGGTGCGGCAGGCAGGGGCGGGGGCGGGACGGAGCATGGCACGGGTGACGGCCGAGATCAAAGAGCCCGCCGAAAGGATCAAAGATGCCGAATTTGGAAAGTTGCGTTCGTCTCGAATTCTTTAGTCTGTCTGGAAGGCGGTTACGAAGGGAGATTGACAGTGATCGTGATCGATCAATGTCCATTTAACGAACGGTCGGTGGTCAAGTGGTTAGTGTATCCGCCTGTTGACTGAAAAGTCCCCGGTTCGAACCGCTGCGCCTCCCCGATCGCAACCCATGTATGACTGTATCAATCCCGTATGCTTACATATGATAGAACGGTGTGACGTTAAGCAGTAGTAATTGTAACGTCCATTTACAAACTGTGCTTTACAAAGTTCAGCGACGTGCCAGTTCAAGATTACATTGAGCTGTCACACATTCTTATAACACACACCATATAGTTCATGTAACACAAACGCTAAAATTTAATGCTTTTGAGACTAACATTTCTTGAGTAATAATATTAGGAAAATTCAGTGAAAATTTGGCAGGAAATAATTAATACTTGTTGAGAACCAACCGCTTACTACGGCAGTTTGCTACGTTAAAAAACAACAAGTTGAAACAAAAAGACATTTATTTCCGAAATAGTGGAAAATGTACGTGGCAATGTATTTTGCTGGCAATTCCCAGATGCCATTAAAGAGAATGTTTCACCTTTCTGAAAGTTGTCAATTATACGCTGGTTGTAGTCGAAAATATGAAGTAAGTGCTGTTGAAAACGATGGTGATTGTCTTCTCTCTCTCTCGAAAAGTCACTTAACTTTATACAAATTTAGGTTTCAAATTTGGGATGATGACGTTATTACTGAGCTATAGACCGCCGCTGATTGGCTGACAAAGTGGGATTGGCTGACAAGTGGCTGTCAGCCAATCAGCGGCGGACTAGCCTAGACCCCATTTTGCAAATGATAAATTAAATTGCTTAAAAACGGCTAAGTTTTGGGGAAAATGACCTTTTGTATTTTCGACATTTCAATAACGGCCAAATATAATGGCTATCTCAGTTCAAAACCAATACAAAGGTGAAACATTCCCTTTAAGCGTTTAAGAGGCTCTTATTGGGATAATATATGCATAATATATGATAGTACGTTGAGCAACAGTAATTGTAACGTCCATTTACAAACTGTGCTTTACAAAGTCCAGCGACGTGCCAGTTCAAGACTACATTGAGCTGTCACATAGTCGTATAACACACACCGTATAGTTCATGTAACACAAACGTAAAACAAATCATGTTTTTAGACCAGAATACTAGCCTTTGAAGACCACAAATCAAGTCCAGAACAACACCATTCTACAAAATACCATCGTAATCGCATACTCGATTGAAGAGCTTTACAATAAACCTGAGAGGTGGCATCTATGAAGAGTCTGACATGCTTATTATAACTAAATTAATAATAGTCGAACAGAACGGTAAGAGCTTTAGATAGGTGAAAATTAACTAGCAACTTTCAATTGTATCATTAAGTTTCATTTCCGCGCGCCTCAACTTCTGCTACCAACTGGTATCTTCCCAAATTTGTTCTCCAGACCAGTAGAGGAGCGATACTGTGGATAAAGGTGAAGGTGGCATGCAAGGCAAATAACTCTCAAATCAATATATCAGTTGCATCGTTGCGAAATAAGTTGTATGAATGAAAACACTCGATTACGCAAACAAGCACAATTTATCATGTAGCCTCTCTAGCATGCTACTTTATCGATTTAGAAGTCAAAGGTGGCTAATCAGTACCCCTGCCTCGTCATGACGTGCGAAACTTGCCTGGAACGACCGATCACATCATGCTGTGAGCCCACGGCCCATTATTTACAGCTCTATTTGGTAGCAAATCAAACCGGCAACGAGCTCTGATCAGTGGCCTATTTCACAAAGAAGTTAGTAATTACACATGTTTGCGATTACAAACGCAAGTAAATATTGCAAACCTCACAAAAAGACATTTCACAAACATTCGCCACCTCTGAATTACCGATTGTAAAGAAAATTGTAAACAAAAATGTTAGTACAGCAGAAAGCTTGAAATCAAGAACGTTTGTATTAAACTTGATGCTAATGACAAATAATTTGATTGTTAACAAATTAATTTAACAAATATTTACATTGTGGTTTATTTTTTTATTCAATATAAAATTAGTTATAGGGAGAATAATCTTTTGATTAACATTTCATCGGAATGCAAACTCTGATCGTAAAAATACATCTTGGTAAGCAGTTAGAGTAAACATAATTTGACCATTCACTAGGTGGCGGAGCATAACAACAGAACTACTCTTAAAAGAAAGATCGTTGAATTTCTCGACTATTTGCTCACCTAACCTAGCCGATTTCCTACGTCGTAAAGGGTGAAGGTTCACTGCAAATTGCACAAGACATCGTTGACCGCTGTAATTCTATCGCCATGCGGGTTCTCCGCGCGGAGGCGCCCCTCACAGCGCAATCGGTAAGGTGCACTGTGACTGGACTTCAAAGCTGGAGATCCCTGTACGAGTCTCTCGGGAGATAACTTGTTTTGGCAGCTATACCTATGTATAAATAAACCATTACCCTAACAACCTCACCAATAAAATAACCTGAACAGTCAAACAATGTCAACTGTCAATGCAGTTTCTGAAATTCAGAACCCCTGACCCACTGGAATTACAAGTTTGTAATTGCAAACATTTCCTCACTTCCGTCAACCTTTGAGAAATAGAACATGTGCAATTGCAAACATTTTTACAAACAATATCTTTGTAAAGTAGTTTGTAAATAGTAAATTAAGATTTACTGCGCTGGGGTTTTGTGAAATACAAACTACAAACATGTGTACAAATTATTTGTAATTACAAAGAAATTCTTTGTAATTACAAACTTTTTGCTTTGCGAAATAGGCTACAGTTGTGAAACGATGCTGTATTTCATTTCACTTCTATGTAATTCTGAAGTTCACGATGTATGTACGTGGGCGTGGCAACGGAAAAAGGGGAAAGTGCGAGGGACCAGAGGCAGCTCAAGGTACTTGAGACAGTACCTGCCTGAGTTGTTTGTACCGACGACAGTCACCATGTTGTCGAACACATGGGTAAGGGGTCCGCTATTGCCTATTCAGGTACACCCTTTTATGTCACCGCTCGTACGTGCGGCGTTGACGCAACCGCCTTTGATGTATGCCGCCAATTTAGTATTAACTTCACGATGTAAGTCGCTTGCCTTGCACGTATCTACACGTGCGAGCGCAATGCATATTATCGACTAAACTTACGTTGAACATGTGGTACTTACGAATTGATTTCATGGTTAGCATTCGTGTTTTTTTATATATATATTAATGCAAGTTGCAAGCCAATGAAAGTAACATGGACAGCTGTAGAGCCATTTCGAACCTTTTAACATCATTGCCTTATACTTTCCAACTCCAAGATTTACCCATTTTTATCAAATTATATCCGCCACTTAATACCGTGGTCTTTTGCAAGTTGCCACACCCACCATAGTTAAAAATGTTTCCTCGACACAATTTTCTTAGTTCTATTTTCTGCTAAAACTGAAACATGGACATGCGAACTTAGAAAACCTACGAGCAGAACATTTATTGTAAAATAACATTAAATGTTCTGTTTACAAATGAGCAATGTTCATTATTTGCCTAAATGTTCATTATTTACAAATGAGCTTTAAAACGCATGTCATTTACCCGCTCCCAGACATTAGGGCAGAGAAGTAGACGCAGAGTAAAAGTAGGACATATAAGTATTTGGAGTCTCTTTATGTCAAATAGCAAGCTACGGTAAGGAGCATAAGCTCCCACTTCTCGACTTCTCAAAGCCCAAACCCCACGCAAATTTGGCTTGTTAATGACGAAAAGGCTCACCAAATATAAATATTTAATGATCACAAAAAGACATAGTAATAAGAGAACAAATGTTCTAAAAAGGCGATAATATCATGGATAAGTATGAGCTTTAAGTCAAAAACCGTAATATTGGTGCTCAAACTACAAGCTTTTACCAAACCCGCAAATTTATAAATATTACTCTTAATTTGCCTTTATAGGCAGTTTATAAAGCCCACGAAAACCCCAAAAACATCGAAATTCTCGAAAACTGAAAAACTGTCTCCCTTTGAAAGCCCACTATATATGAACCCTGAACCTTAAACCGGGAAAATGTATGGAGTTATACTTGGCAACCCAGTGGGTTCTTTTCTACCTTCTGGATACAAAACGGATTCTTATAGGTTCCGTGTAAATATATAAAAAGCTCAGGTATAACGTAGTGTCAGACAAGCAAGAAAGCGGTGGCATGTCCATAAATTACCCTCCTGTCCTCTCAGCATGTGCCGTCATCCGAGGCGCCGTGTGGTCCGACAGGGTGGCGGCCGACTACCCCCCGCGGTCCCAGGTTTCTCTCATGTCACCGCCCGCACGCGCGGCGGCGGCGCGGCGGCTTTGAAGTCCGCCCGACACCGCGGCGACAGGTAGCACCGATGACCGCCCAGCCGCGGACAACACCAGGGAGATTAGCGAAACGGCGACCAATTGACGGGCGGGTCGTTTGCGGGACTGAGGGATTGGAGGCGGAGGAAGGGCCAACGCCGGCAGACGGAGGAGAGACGAGGGTTTGTCGGGTGGGTGGTGGAAGGTCGGGTGGTTGGTTCAACATGTGGCGATGACGATAATGGTCACTTAAAAGATCGTTTGAAGCGAAATATTGCTGTTCTGGAAGGGTTGAACTGTCAAGGAACCATCGTGTTAGACATGCAATAACATTTTGCAAAAAGTATTCACGGATGAAATAATATACATTAAGTAATAAATGCATTACAAATATGTCTTATAAACAACTTTGACAGCAACAATAGCTGGACTGGTAAATCAATTAATGCAAATGTTTCAACTCATAACGAAATTACTTCTGTCACCGCAGGTTGCTACTATGCCTCAAAAGGCTGTCAGGTTAAAAAAGTTGTATTATTACCGAACGGGCGCGAAGCACCCGCGAGGTTTATCGCCGTGTAGACAGATTATTAACTTGACCCGACCCGACCCGACCCGAACGTCACGCTTTCCAGAAGCTTCTTACTCCGCAACCATTCAACCAATCATGTTCGTGTTTTTACTATTAGATAGGTCAATAGAATAAATTGTTTTTGGTATGGTGCGCTCTGATATGGGTTTTTGGTATGGTGCGCTCGCATGCCACAGCACGTGGCATGCGCACGTGGGACATGTCAAAACAGTGATTTTGGTTTCAAAATAACGCCTTCAGAACCTTATTGCTCTGCATTCAACAGAACATGTTCGGGTTTTTAACATTGCATAGGACCACTGAATCAATTTTGTTATTATTATAGTGCGCCATGACAAGCACTGGCGGATCCAGGGGGGGGGGGGGGCATCAAGGGAAAATGCCCCCCCCCCCCCCCGCAGAAATCTTGGGGGCATTCAATACAAGTATGCCCCCCCCCCGCGTGTTCCCAATTTATCGTGAAATCGTAAACAAAATTGTCTTTGCAGCAGTCAAAATACAGCTATCCACAGTCAAAAACCGTAAAATTTCCGGAAGTTTTTTTCTTCTCTCGAGTGATTGAATTTGAAGTTTGTATGTATCTCCTTCTTTCAATGATAAACAAAACAGCGCACCTGATGCAATTCAAGCAGCCCCGGTGACGCTTAACCCGCGCCCCTCTGGGGGGGGGGGGGGGGGGGGGGGGGGGGGGGGGGGCAGAATCTGCCCCTCCTCCCGGATTTTCTCAATAACATGAAAACTATGATAGATATCAATGTCAAACTTTCAGTACCTTATGCTGCATCTATTCTTTTCATCAAATTCCAATGAAATTGATGTAGTATTGTGGGAGAAAATGACGTTTTAATGACGCCATGTCATGCCATTTTTGGTGGAAAAATGATAAATGTTTGAACAAGCGTAGAAAATAGAGTTTTAAAGCAAATTTCAAATAAGAAACGTCAAAAGAAAGGGAATTACATTCTCTTAAAAAATTTCCATCTCGGATTTTCGATTTGTTTACCCCCAAAATAATAATAAAAAAGCGGGGAAAAATCCACAAAATCAATTTTTGTGAATTTGAAAAGTGAATTTCTTAAGCTCGAATACCAAAATAAGGTGACTGGCCCAAATACGCGGAGAAAACAATGGGGGTACCTTTATGCCCAAAAAGATTCCCCCCACGGAGAGATCCTGGATCCGCCAGTGATGCCAAGGGTGGTAAACAGCGCGTGGCACGCGCATAAGTGAGTCATGTCAAATCACCGATTTTAGAGGAAAATCGCGTCTGATGATAAAACGGCTTCATCAAACTAAACCAAATTTGGCATACGCTAAGAGCCAATGATGTCTCATATGTTGCATGGCTAACTTAAACTTAAGGCTTGAGCGCACGTAATCACATAGACAAAATAAGGGTGTCCGGTTACACCCCTATGATGTATCTCAGAAACTACTAGGCCGATTATGGCGAAGTTTGGTGTGCTGCTCCCGACTGACATCCTAGCAATATTCCACATGATGAATCGGAAGTTGCATGGCACGTGCACACGTACGGACCCCATTTCATATCTCCGAAACCACTAAGCATATTGAGCTGAAATGTTGCATGCAGATTAGGGCATGACTATTAGCTGCTTTACACGTGCCGGGACATACGCCAATATGCACGTGCACACGTGCGCCACCGTATTTCAGAGCTCGGAAACTACGGGACCTATCGAGATGACAATTTGCATACATGCTAAGGAAGGGCTGTTAGGAGGTTTGCACTTGGCGGAACTGGGTCACTATGCACGTGCGTACGTGCGGACCACTATTTGCAATCTCTGAAACTACCTGCCCGATTCAGTTGGACGGTTCCATACATACTAGGATATAACTAACTGAATGTTTTACTCATCATGGGACATAAGTTAATTCGCACGTGTGCACACGTACCGTTTCATATTTCAAAGCTGGTTTAGCATTACCAGAGCGCGCCCGCTCAGTCATCGCCCATGAAGGCGTTTTACTGGTTACTGAAGTTACTTAAATACCTGTTCTTTTCTGTGATATAATGCCGAGTAAAGTAATAAGCACAAAGAACAAAGAAAGTTAAACGTTCTTTGTTGAAGATAAATATTCTTAACATTTTAAGGTTGAGTGCTTGCAAATATCGGCAAAAGGCATGCTATGAGCTAATGACCATATTCTTCAGTAAATCGTTGTCATAATCACCTTTGGTAAATCCAATCACCATGCGACTAAAAATCGATAATTTTTGATACATCGTCCAAATACTTCTGTCAAATATGAAATCATAGGCCTGGAGATGCTAAATATTTCAGATTTTATCACATGGACGATATTATTTATACACGGTGCCTGGCAGCATTTGGGAATGCAATGACTTTAACGAGACATTGCCGTCAAACACCACAGAAAGGTAAGCTAACCTACACCACAGCTCTCAAAGTCGGGTCGTTTTGTGCAAGACGATGTGCTATTTGTAACGACGTTCTAGAATGCAAAAATACGGATATTCACATTTGCTGGAAAATGAGCTTAAGTACAACGGGCATACCATCGTGCAATGCTTAAAAGAAACAAGTATGCACCTCAGGCTAGCGCAAAATACACACACACACGTTTTTCCACATATTTAATCGAAGTTAATTACCGGGTAAACCACGACCCTTTCAGCCACTTGCTGACTTCCTTCTTCCTACCTCTGGCACCGTCTTTTTTCTTCTGGTTTTTCTTAAATAACTTTTGACACATGTGGCGCATCTTGCTGAAAATTTTATTAACTGAGTTTACAGGAATCTTACGTAAGCTGTAAAAAGTTATTTGAAATTGGTCAACATTTTTGGGAAAAAATCATGTTTTGATGAAGTCATGTTGGTGGAAAAACGATAAATATTTGAAAAATCTTAGAAAACAGAGTTTTAAAGAAAATTGCAAAATCAATTTACCAAAGATACAAAATAACATTGTCTTTAAAATGGCAATCTCGGATTTGCAAAACTTGGGGATTTTGACTCCTAAAATAAAAAAAATAACAGTTTTTTAAAAAAAATCACCACAAAATAAAAATGTTCTAAGATGTTGAAAAACCGGAATACATGTGAGAGAACTGAGTATGGACAATACCCAAACCAAATTTCAAAGCAATATCTCTATTTTTGACTGAGTGATGGCTCTCTAAGTGTAAAAAACTCATGACGTCATTTTGTTAAAATAACTTTTTTTGACTTTTTTTTGACAAGATACGCACAAATAATGAACTTTTATGTATTTCTGAGACAAATCTGGTCTAGGAACATGCCCTTTAATTTACATTTATAATTTCTAATTTTGAAGTTTTCTGACGAGCAAAATCGCTGTTCTGGACGTGGTCGAGTCGAGGTCATTCACTTGACCTGGATGGTCACCCGTTGACTTGAAACCTAAAAATCGCATATTGTTAGATTCTTCTCATGACAGGCAACATGCTGGTTCTTACTGCATTGCTCTAAGTAGCTTGGTTCGGAAGTTAACAGGGGGCCTGCCAGCCCCCCCCCCCCCCGTAGCGCGAAGGTGAAAAAGGCTCCCGTAGGGCGAGGGTTAATCCCGGGCGGCCCGACGTCAATCAGAGGCTTGTTAGTTGATACCGCGGTGTGTCCGACGCTGGCGGAAGCTGTCTCTTCCGACCACCAAGCTCTGACGTCACAGTAGACGGCGCCGGACGGTGTCACGGCTACTACAGAGATGTGAAGCAGGGAATTTGGTGATAACATGTTTATTTTTTAAGGTAATGCAATGCAAATACATTTTCCCCAAAAAGTTTTATCATAACTTATTTGTGTGCATTTGCTTGGTTCATTGGTTCACGACAAGCAAACAAAACACCACGTATAATACCATTAGTAATGCTTATGAGAAAAACAGATGTTGGACGAAGAAACTGAGCAAAAATAGAATAAAGTGATTGATAATAGATATCTCTTTTGATTTGTTTTCTTGTTAATATGTCAAATAGTATGAGGGTATGGTTTTAGTGATTCTTCTTTAAGTAATTGATAATTAGTGTAAAACCACAAACCAGCCTGTTTCCTATGCAAACACATGCGATTTAAAATGCAACCTCGAGTATATTTAAAAATCATGCGCTCTAGCTGTAGATTGGGCAAATTTCACATTCTTCGTGACAGCTTAAGTGGTGACGAAATTTGCAGCATCTGGTGATTAGACGCTCGGAGTTTAATATAAACATTACAATAATTAGTGATATATCAGTCAATAATTTGACCTAAAATATTGTCAACTGGATGTCCGGCTAGAGGTCCAGCCTGCTGATGGAGACGGCCGGACTGATTGAGACGCGGGTTGCACCGTTCGATGTGGCAAAGCGGCGCACAGATGTATGTACCGACCGCATGTCGACCGGTGCCACGTGCCGCCAAGTGGGCCTCTGTAAACAGCTGTGCGGATATCTACAGGTCGAACGGAGGGCGATGCCGCCCCCATACTCACAGGTCAGGTGCGGAGTTTTAAAGGTGGAGAGGTGGAGAAGAAAGGAACGGAACGGGGACGAGGCTGGAGAGGTGAATAGGAAAGGAACGGAACGGGACGAGCCTGGAGAGGTGGAGAAGAAATGAACGGAACGGGACGAGGCTGGGGAGGAGGAGAGGAAAGGAACGGAACGAGGACGAGGCTGGAGAGGTGGAGAGGTGGAGAGGAAAGGAACGGAGCGGGGACGAGGCTGGAGAGGTGGAGAGGAAAGGAACGGAACGGGGCGAGGCTGGAGATGTGGAGAGGAAATGAACGGAACGGGACGAGGCTGGATAGGTGGAGAGGAAAGGAACGGAACGGGGACGAGGCTGGAGAGGTGGATAGGTGGAGAGGAAAGGAACGGAACGGGGCGAGGCTGGAGAGGTGGAGAGGAAATGAACGGAACAGGACGAGGCTGGAGAGGTGGAGAGGAAAGGAACGGAACGGGGACGAGGCTGGAGAGGTGGAGAGGTAGAGAGGAAAGGAACGGAGCGGGGACAAGGCTGGAGAGGTGGAGAGGAAAGGAACGGAACGGGGACGAGGCTGGAGAGGTGGAGAGGTGGAGAGGAAAGGAACGGAGCGGGGACGAGGCTGGAGAGGTGGAGAGGAAAGGAACGGAATGGGGACGAGGCTGGAGAGGTGGAGAGGTGGAGAGGAAAGGAACGGAGCGGGGACGAGGCTGGAGAGGTGGAGAGGAAAGGAACAGAACGGGACGAGGCTGGAGAGGTGGAGAGGAAAGGAACGGAACGGGGACGAGGCTGGAGAGGTGGAGAGGTGGAGAGGAAAGGAACGGAGCGGGGACGAGGCTGGAGAGGTGGAGAGGTGGAGAGGAAAGGAACGGAACGGGGACGGGGCTGGAGAGGTGGAGAGGTGGAGAGGAAATGAACGGAACGGGACGAGGCTGGAGAGGTGGAGAGGAAAGGAACGGAACGGGGACGAGGCTGGAGAGGTGGAGAGGTGGAGAGGAAAGGAACGGAGCGGGGACGAGGCTGGAGAGGTGGAGAGGAAGGGAACGGAACGGGACGAGGCTGGAGAGGTGGAGAGGAAAGGAACGGAGCGGGGACGAGGCTGGAGAGGTGGAGAGGAAAGGAACGGAACGGGACGAGGCTGGAGAGGTGGAGAGGAAAGGAACGGGACTGGACGAGGCTGGAGAGGTGGAGAGGAAAGGAACGGAACGGGACGAGGCTGGAGAGGTGGAGAGGAAAGGAACGAGACATGACATGCGGTACTGTCGACATGACATGCGGTAAAAGGTGGTGACAATACACAGGAATAGAAATACTCCACAGTTTACCACACTGGGTTTGCCCTGGTTATGAGGACAGCAAACACTCACAAGGGGTTGCACAACATTAGAATAACATTAGGTAGGTGGATACTTTTCCAGTTTTGAGGGTGTGAGATGATCAGCTGAAGGATTTCAGCAAAGTATCGAATACATGTCATATCTTTTTACGTTTATACCTACAAAGCACCCACAAAGTTATACCTACAAAGCAAAGTGGTTCCAGTGGTACAGTCCGCGTTACATTGGGCGATTCGCTAAACAATCAAGTTGGACACCATTAACCGGTAATGGTGGTGCTCACAATCTTAAAAAAACAATCTTAAAGCGCATTATTTTGATTAATATTCCGCCATTATATTCAGTTAGTAGTCATAGCTTGACAAGATACAATCGACGAATCAAACACCTTAGAAGAAGAAGAAGAACCGTACAAGATAGTCGTTAGAATTTCTTTGCATATTACATTGTTGTATACAGTACTGCACTCTTGCGACTCTACCAGTCCCAGCTTTTGCGAGATACCCCCGATTTATTTGTGTAAGATTTTTAAAGAACTTTAACGTGTATGCAAAAGCGACAGAGGATTGCCCGCGCCTCTTTCCAAACATGTTGCCAGAAAAGTACAAAGTACACGTACCTTGCAGGGATCGAAAGAATCAGATGCTTTGGATAAATTATGCTCATAGTATAATTTCTCTCTTACTATCCCAGCGAGGTAAGAGACCGATGTCGAATTTACCGATCTATTGCAGCGAGTCCCTGCTCGCCATCCCATATAACGCAGCAGTATTTTAAAATCAAACAGGCATTACCATAGAAAGCAGTTAAAATCGGCTCGGCATTCTAAGAACTTCTGTCTTCCTACCACTCTGAGTGGATCGCCTTAAAATGCGACGCTGTTGCTGAAGGGATGGTTGGTTTCAGTCGCGCTGTGACTGACACAGTCACTGAATGTTGTGTTTTATATAAAACAACAGTCAAGTATCTGATGCTTTCAACTTTTGAGTGAAGGTGCTGCCTGATATAGTTTGGTCGGCGGAGCGACTTGCATTTTCCATGATGTTAAATATTGTTAAATATGTATTTAATTTGTTGAATCGGCTTTGTATGTTCTGAAATCCCTGTGAACCACGACTTTTCTATGGATCACCTATCCTTTGATACAAATATCGTCACTGACAAAAGACACTGAACATATTCGCAACTAAACTAAAATGGCAACTCTAAAAGTAGCAGAAATGATCAACTTCCATTATGGTTTGTCATCTGCAATTGAGTTCACCAAAATGAACACAATCAACATTTGTTTCTTCAGCTGATTGTCCAATAGTAGAAATGCAAATATGGCTGTGATACAACACAGCTGGATACAGCTACAAGCCAAATACGACATGAGCTGGGTGCATCAAGCATACTGATATAGCCCTGCGACCAGCGGGCAACACTCAAACCATGCGCTCTGCCTGGTGACTTCTCTCAGGCTATCTAAGAATCAGCAAAACACGTCAGGTGCTGGTATCTCCCCTGAAAATATATCGCTCAGAAAACGCGCTACGTGGGTCTTTGGGACGCTAGACAGTATACTGGACTTCTGGCCTATTTCGCTCAATTCTGTTGGCAATTTGTGCCAATGCTTTCCGGTACATATTTCGACTAAGGATAGCGAGGGCCATCTGCCAGGTACAAGCTGTAACTTTCACCCAACACATGTCTATTTTGACCCCTGTGTCGCGTCAAGAGGTGACGATAACGACTCAAACCTCCACAAACCTGCCAATTACCGGATTATCGTAACTGACGCTCCTGCCCCTTGTTCGACCGACCCCTGTCCCTGTACGGTGTCCGCTCGTTCGGGCGAAGACGGGTCGCGGATTACCGGGGTTAATTTCGTGCTGGCGCCCCTTCTCAACCGGTGGCGTCAGGGAGACCACTTATATCCAGACAAAGGTGTCTGTGAACATGTTCATTGCAACTTAAGCAACTATATCCCAAACGCTAACCATTTGTTTGATTAATTCCCTGATTGCTAATAATAGGCAGCACAAGGCACTCGCTTATGTTTTCCGTACGCTATCAATATATTTTGTATTGTTTCTGCATTTGATGCAATACACGTACATTTCTCAATTATAAAACCCCAAGTACAGAGCAAAACGTCAACAGTATCTCGTGCGTATCGTTGTAGTATCGCGTGCGAGAAGCGGAGTTTTCCGGCCTCAAATCCCACGCTGGGAGGACACACCCATGTCCTAACAGGCGTTTCAAAGTCGAAATTTAGAGTTCGCCATGCGCCGAGAGGCGACTGGCGAGAGCCTGCATTTCGTCGTAGTTGCAAACTTTGTTAACTTAGTTAAGAGATTGCAGTTCGTACAGCTGGTGGGTGGTGCACCTGCAGTTCATCACGCTTGATCGAAACGTGATCAAATCCAACACGGTCAGAAACAGCGCACAAATCAAAATTCATAGTTTTGCGAGGCGCTGCATGCTTTCCTCGGAACATTTTCCAATAAGCAGTCCAACATGACACAGCATGGGTAAAACAGGCAGCTTGTTACAAGAATGACACAGTTTTCAGGCCTGATGCATTTGTTTCCTTTTAAATGTAGTCATAAACAAATCAGAGTTGCAAAACACTGAACTACGGAACCGGCGCAAATCCCGGTGTGCCTAGTATCGGACTTAAACGGGCAGGCAGGCAGACAAACCAGGACTTCACTGTGCTCTACCGCGACAAGTTAGGCATGCATAATATGAGACCCAGTGCATGTGCCGTACTTGGCTGCTCTGGAGTGAGACGGTGCTTTGGTACAACGCTCGGCCAATGTCAGTGCACGTGCAATGCGCTTTTTCACCATGCTAGAAAACTAAGATTTTGTCGTTACTGGTGATGCTTACTAGACAAAGCAAATGAAGAAACATGATCGTTTGCTCAACGTTATCCATTTGCAAGACATACGTTAGGATCTTTAAAGAGAAGCAGAATAGTTTTGTTATCGACAGTTATGGCGATCAGAATGCTTTTCCTACAAATTGTCCAATCCAACGCGAATTTTATTGCCGAATCTAGTTTGCCGGAGTCTATCAGCTCATCGCCTCCCTGAAACAAAACTGTCAATACCTACCTATTGGTACTGACAAGTTTCGATGTATATGTTGTGTTTGACGTTGGTATCGTCAAAATTAGAGTGAACCCATTGCGGCCTCAATTTGGATGCGTTTATTTCCTGTGTATGGCTCCACGCCTTTCGACAGTATCGTCTGAAATGTCCCGTTCCTTTCCTCTCTAGCCTCGTTCTGTTCCGTTCCTGTCCTCTCCAGCCTTGTTCCTCGTCACCTCACTCACCAAAAAGAGGAAATCATTTTCCAGAGCAGTTTATTGAACCACGCCACGACATCGAACATGCACTGGCATAGCGTACAGTTCATGTGACGACGCTGCCAAATACAAGTCAGCCGGTTCAAAAAGACACTCACAAAACAGCAACACGACTGCCGAACATCCATGGCAGCGCGCTCTCAGATCAGAAGTCACAATCCTCGTGCGGGGACTTCACACATCCCGATCCATCCAGTTGGGCCAGTATTCAGAGAGTAGAATGCGCATCGTCTTGCTGACCAGGTTGTAGCACGCCTGGCAATTGAACTGATTGAAGCAGGACATGCAGCCGTTGTTGTAGAGAATGCGACCCATTGCCTTGCGAGCCTCGTGCCTCTGGGTGTTAGTGGTCGCGATGGGCACCGTCTGTAAACACAGAGAACAGAGGAGATTAGATATGAATTCAAAATAGGTGCAATATCCGATCAGGTACTATGCGTTTACTATGCTGTACAGCTGAAGAAACAATAGCTGTACCAAGAATGAGACAAGTTCTGTTCAAGCCTTACCTCCAGCAGCCATTTGGAGATGTCGGCCTTCAACTGTTTATTGTGGTCTCCCTCTGGCTCCATGGCGATGAACTCTGTCGTAGTCGAGACAGCTGGAACGACACGAGCGGATACTTCGGCCTATATTCGATTTGCGTCTTCGACTCGGGACTTCGACTTGCGACTTCGACTTGCGACTTCGACTTGCGACTTCGACTTGCGACTTCGGAGGGCCAGACAGAGAATGACCAGAGACGCCATAACCAGCCCTTATATACCCATCCTCCGTTTTAGACTCCGCCCATGGAGCGCCTGGGGGAGTCTAAAACTCCCTGCCGGCACCAACCCTTATCATCCCCCGCCGGCGCAAATTTGACCCTTATAATCCTCAGAGGTATTTCCGATTGCCAGGCGGCCGGGCTGGCGCGGCTGGATGGATGGATTTCTTGTAGTCACACTGTGCGGTCCTGTTGGTTTCGGACAGAGTTTTGGCTACGTTGGCACTGTAAATGCAACTGCAACATATGCCTGGAGTTTTGAATCGCTTCCCAGCGTTTCTAAAATAGTTATAACAGAGATAACAGAAGATATAACAGATTCCAAAATATTTTAAAGAGAAAGGATAGAACAAGTTGACACACCACAAGAAAGTTTCCGATTCTGGCTTGCAGAGTCACTGAGTTGATATC
The DNA here is from genome assembly GCA_036785665.1 of Chirona hameri. NCBI lineage: Eukaryota > Metazoa > Arthropoda > Thecostraca > Balanomorpha > Balanidae > Chirona > Chirona hameri. The sequence goes on from JAXIVJ010007009.1 coordinate 31,393, forward strand.
GGCAGTTAACTTATTTCACCTAATAACCGACTGAAGCAGAAACTGGAAATAGTTTTCAGTTGTTTGGTTTACCAGAACGAAATCAGTATCAACCCGCAAAACTATAACTATACTTAAGCAGATGTTGTTGTATATCTGTGTTATAGAGGTTATAGTTGCTAGATTTTACCACACAGGATATTCAAGTGCAACAAGTAATGCTTCCATTCGGATGGTCACCATCTTCCTAGACTTCCTTCCTAGTACTCACTGTCACGTGATAGTCCTGACTCACAAGTCCTGACACATCGCCAGCGGTACACTCACTTGAGGGCATTTCTCACTTACCATCTCACGAAAGCTGTCTGGCAACTGGTGAAAACTTCATTGAAAATTGGAATTAATTCAAGAAAAAAAACTTTAACCCGCGCACTGCAGGGGGGTTGATTTCCGCCCCCGCCTCAGGTTTTTCGAATATAGCGAAAAAACGGCGGCGCTGCGCGCCGCCGGGTTTTGGCACACCTGTTAGGATATCAATTTCGCACACTTTGAAAAAAAATATATCCTCGGGTCATCTCAGGTCAGGTCACCAGACCAGGTCAAGTGGCTACGTTGGCTACGTTTTTCACCGATCAGTTTGAAACTTACAGGATGTTATGAGGGCATAAGTACTTACAATTCGTTTATCTCGGGATTTTATATCGGTGACCTAAGGTCAGGTCAATTTCGTAACCTCCCCATACTAAGTCAATGGGGAAATATACAAATGCTTCCTATTTCAAGGATATGCATGGTATTAGTCCAATTACTTCTGGATCATGTTATTATAGGATATTCTTGATGATCCAAGTGTAATTTTTGTTAAGTGACCAATTTTGGGTCATTTGAGGTCATGCGAGGTCACCATCACTGTTTTGTCAATAACTCCCGACATAACCTCCAAAAATGTTTGCAGTTGTGCCAAATCCAGAGTTTTCACCGATCAGTTTGAAACTTACAGGATGTTATGAGGGCATAAGTACTTACAATTCGTTTATCTCGGGATTTTTATATCGGTGACCTAAGGTCAGGTCAATTTCGTAACCTCCCCATACTAAGTCAATGGGGAAATATACAAATGCTTCCTATTTCAAGGATATGCATGATATTAGTCCAATTACTTCTGGATCATGTTATTATAGGATATTCTTGATGATCCAAGTGTAATTTTTGTTAAGTGACCCATTTTGGGTCATTTGAGGTCATGCGAGGTCACCATCACTGTTTTGTCAATAACTCCCGACATAAAGAAGATAAAGAAGTAAAACAGACATCAATGTGTTTGTCTCGTCGAGATACGTCTTCTCATATGCAACATGTCCTACTTGGGTCACCACTTGACCTTGACCTGAGGTCAAATTGTTAAGTTGACTTAACAAGGTCACCATGTATATCATTCAAAGCGCATTGACAATATAAACACAATGGCGTAAACAGTTTTTCGTTATCTTTGTTAAGTAAAAAGTTAATAGCAAAAAACGATTGAGCAAAAAAAATGATTTTTCTTTCTTTTTGACCTCTGGAGCCTCAAATATTGACCTGAGATCAAATCTGAGACTACCGAAGCGATTGCAAATTTCACTGGCTAGCATTTGCTTTTTACCGTTTGTTTCTATCTAGCATTGTTTCTGAGATATATGGGAATTTCTGGAGCGATGTCCTAAAACAGGAAAAACGGGAAAATTTGACCTTTGATGACCTCTGGTGACCTCAATTTTGACCTGACCTAAAATAACACAAAATACTTTCGATAGAACATATAGCAAGATATCAAATGCCTTCTTCCGCTTCTCGCTACTTAGCGTAGTTTTCGAGATCTCAGGGGGAGGGGGTCGGAAATCACCCCCCCCCCCTGCAGTTCGTGTTCGGCGCGAAGGCCCTGCAGTGCGCGGGTTAAAGAAAAGAAACATGCAAGAAAGAACTATGGCCCAAGAAATATACAATTGAATGGTATTACAGGTGGATTTAGAATTGTATCACATTTATTCATCTTAGTCTTTCCAATTTTTGTAATGAGTTTGACAGAAATTCGTTTATTTCTCATGCATAAAGGATCTGGTTTCGTAACAGTTTTTTTTTTCAAGAACCATTCTCCGAGGTTTAAAAGGAAGCTGACCCTAAGCTTTAAACATTCCATACTCGTCTCGTGGTCTTTTTTATCCTGCCGTCGGCGTCTTTGGTGTACCAATGTCCGCGTCGCTCACCCAACCACCCCTATCTATTCCGCTGCCTCGTACCTGGCATTCGAGTGCCCCACATTTGCCGTGCCGCGCAGCGTATTAGCAAATGGTCAAAACTGCGATCAGACATTGACCTTGCTCGAAAATATCATTACAATTATGCAATCTATGCAAATATGCAAATAATGAGTTGTAACTATAATCGTGACAACACCTTTTAATAGCTATTTTCGTATTATTATTTTTGACTGACCTCTCCTTGAATACTTTTTTGAAATTGAATATTTGAATATATTTTTGTTATTATCATTATATTCAATTTCAAAAAGTTTACAAATGTATTCAATTTCAAAAAGTTTACAAATATACTCAATTTCAAAAAGTTAAAAATATATTCAATTTCAAAAAGTATTTGTATGGTATTCAAGGAGCGGTCATGCATTTATTAAACAAATCAATCAATCAATCAATATGTGGTGGTGCCATTTGCTTGCGGCGTCGTAGCGTCCTGGCTCGCTGGCGGTCCCTGGCGGCCGGCTGCTGCGGCGGTTTCAGGGGCTAGTGATGATAGTGCTCTTTGTGACACCTCCGGGACTAACATGTCGGTGTTTGGTTAGGTTGGTACTCTTGTGTTTTGCTGTTCTTTTTGTTTAATTAGGTCAATATAGCTACCTCAGATAATTTTCTAAGATATGAAGATAGAACATTTAACCCATTTTCAGATATAATATCTGATGGTCTATCTCTTACTCATACACAATTCGAAAATATCAGAAAACAATGCAGATTCTACAATCCTGGTGAACTGGATAGATGTTCTTTAGCAAATAAGATAACTATGCTTCATATAAATGCTCGTTCAATGGTTAACAAGGTTGATGAAATAAATATGTTCTTATCATCAACAAATCACAAGTGGAATTTCATTTTTGTTTCTGAGACCTGGTTCACTGAAGCTACTGAAGAGTTATTATCTCTTGACTGCTATCAATTGTTCTGTGCAAGTCGCTCTGACAAACCAGGTGGTGGATCTGCAATCTATGCACTAAATGACATACATGCAAAACAAATATCTTTGTATAATTTTACAACTGCTGAAGCAGTTTTTCTACAAGTTAACCTAAATAGACATAAAAATTGTCTAATCATTCAAATATACAGAGCACCCAGGAATAACATTGAGTTTCTCTCTGAGCTTGAGCAATGTTTGGTACAAATTACTAGACTGAATGTACTTACATACATTGTGGGTGACTTTAATTCTGATCTTTTTACTATGCCTGGCAATAGCTTCGGTGAATCATTCTTCACCCTCATGTGCTCATATGGATTTCTTCCTACAATCTCTAAAGCTACTAGGGTTTCTATAGAATCTTCAACTTTGATTGATAATATTTTCTGCAATGATATTTCAGTAGTGCAATAGTCAGGTGTGATAAAAACAGATTTCTCAGACCACTTCTCAATATTCTCTTCCTCTGACATCACCCTTGATAATAAGTCATCTGCAAATTAAGTCAAAGCATGTTTTGACTATCACTATATAGACAATCTCAATGAGTTTCTAGTCAAAGAACTAGAAGATTTTCAATCTGAAACAAATCCTGAAAGTGCTTGCAACATAATAATTACCTCTTACAACAAAGGCATTGCAAAATTTTCACACAAAAAAATATATCAAGAAGGAATAATGCTATTCAACCATGGATTACATCTGGGTTACTTAACTCAATAAATATAAAAAAGTATTTTGTTTAGTATAAAACTGAGAAATCCAAATGCTGAGAATAATTCAAAGTATAACACATATAGAAACTGTCTCAACTCAGCATTAAGAAATGCTAAAAACATTACTATAAGTTGGAGTTTGCAAAATATCATAGCAATCCCAAACAAACTTGGGAAACACTAAACCAACTTCTTCGACAAAAATCATCAAACAATGAACTTCGAAACAAGTTTGTGTCTGATTCAGATGAAGAGTTTGATGATGATATATCAATATCAACAGAATTTAACAAGTTCTTCACTGAAATAGGACAGAAGTTAAAAAACAAAATAACTACATCTGTTAGAGATTCTCTGGACAATTTAGGAGATTTCCTAAATGAAGACATGATTCTATCTCCAACAAATGCAAATGAAGTAGAGGAAATCCTTTGTGGGCTGAACAATGTAGGAGCAGGATTTGACAATATTAACTACCAAATATGTAAGAATACATATAAATCAATATTATCACATCTTGTTCACTTTTTCAATTTATGCTTGAATGAAGCAGTATTTCCAAAACAACTAAAAACTGCAGTTATCAAGCCTATCTTCAAAACAGGTGATCCAATGTCGTTTTCTAATTACAGGCCAATCAGCATATTGCCATACTTATCAAAAATCTTAGAAAAACTTATACATATTCAATTGTTACAACACTTCACACAAAATAAACTGCTTTGTGAAAGGCAATTTGGTTTTCGCAAAGGATTTTCAACATATATGCCCATTATATTGATACAAGATTTGACTACAAAAGCCTTTGAGGAGGATGAATGTGTTGTTGGCATATTCTTGGATTTAAAAAAGGCATTTGACACTGTAGATCACAATATTCTTTGTGAAAAGCTAAACAAATATGGTGTCTCTGGAAAAGCATATGAGATACTCCAATCATACCTCACAGATCGCAAACAGACTGTTAACAAAAAGGGGTACCCAAGCAGAATTTAGGAATGTGGGCATAGGTGTGCCCCAAGGATCAATCTTGGGACCTCTTTTGTTCATTATATATATTAATGATCTAGTAAACATTGATGGTAGCTGTGAGTTTTTCATATATGCTGATGACACAGCCATTTTCTTTAAGCATCATGATGCAGATGTTCTTCAAATCATGATCAATATAGTATTGCCATAAATATCTACTTGGCTACAGTCAAACTTCCTTTCTCTCAATGTATCAAAGACTGTATAATCAAATATATAGTAAACGCAAAATAAATAGTAACATAAGTGTGCAAATGAATGAGGCATTTATTGAGAAAAAAGGTACAGTAAAGTACTTAGGAATGTTGATAGATGATGATTTGAAATTTACTTCTGACATAAACAACATCACAAATACTGTCAGCCGAAATGTGGGCATGATGTGTAGAGTAAAATACTTTGTAGATACAAGACAGCTCTTGCAGCTATATAATGCACTCATACTTCCTTATATAAATTATTGCTGCCTTATTTGGGGGACAGGATATGTTCATCATACTATAAAACTATTAATTCTGCAAAAGAGAGCAATGCGAATCATAGAAGGGATTTATCCTCCTCAAAGTGCCAATCCAGTTTTCGAAAAATATAATTGTCTAAAAGTTCAAGATATTGCCAAACTACAAATCATGCTCATAATGCATAAGCATGTATGCAACCAGCTACCTCACCCAATACAAAATATGTTCAATATACACATTTAAATTTGTCACTCTACAAGACAAACCAAACATTTTCGAAGTATTTTTTCAACAAAGAATTATAGACTTTTCACCATAACATGCCTCGGTCCCAAATTATGGAATGATATTATATGTAGAAGCATTGTCCCTAACGAGGTACCTCAATCCAAGTATGTGATGCAAAAAATAATACAAAATCACTTCATTTCACAATATTAGTAACACAATGTTGTTATGAGTAATGGGTTGTAATTACATGGTTATTGTATCTGGTTGTTATGGGTAACATTATGTTGCTCAGTTGCTGCTGTGTGTATGTCCATGACATGCATATGTGTATATGTGTGTGTATATGTGTATGTGTGTGTGTGTGTATGTGTATGTGCATGTATGTATATGTTTGTGTGAGATATGTGAGAAAAAAAGTATCACATATGTATGCATATGCATGTGCATGCATAGTTGATGGTATCATGCATATGTACATATATAGTCCAACAAGTTAATTAAATGTGTTTGCTTTTCATGAGTCATATAAGTAGGTCATAAGTAGGGCCACCCATTCAATGGCGCTGGCTTTCACCCATTCAATGGCGCTGGCTTCGTGGTCCCTACTCGGCAACAAGCTATGCTTAGTTGAGTGGGGTCCACGAGGCACCAGCAAGAAACGCTTCAAATTGACCAGGCTTTGTCCTCCGCCCTGTATGACTGATATCCCCTTTACTAACACAGTGAATGAATCCATCCTCATCCTGTCCTGGATGAGGATGAGTGAGGATAATATCCTGGGACGTAGATGGGGGGGGGGGGGGGGGGGGCAGTCATTTGCTGTTTTCAACAATGACTACTTTTCGCCTTCTTTTATATCACCACATCTAACACCCAAACTACCTCTCTTCATATGCTTTTTTATGTTTGTTTTCATTTCTTAGCTGGGAGTGCCGCGACATTTTCTCTTTTTTTTCTTCTCTGGTGTTAACTTAAGGTGTCGTGCGTCGTTGGGCTCGAGGGCGGGGGCACTCCTGGTCACCTATTAATGGGTGGCGGTTAGAAAAAAGAAGAAAAAAAAGTCAGTCAAAAATAATAATACGAAAATAGAGATATACAAGTGTGGCCCGCTTGCTCCGCAATGCGAAGGTAACCAAGTTCCCGTATCCCGTATCCCGTTGCCGTAGCCCGTTCCCCATTCCCCGTTCCGGTAGCCCGTAGCCCGTAGCCCATAGCCCGTAGCCCGTAGCCCGTAGCCCGTAGCCCGTAGCCCGTAGCCCGTAGCCCGTAGCCCGTAGCCCGTAGCCCGTAGCCCGTAGCCCGTAGCCCGTAGCCCGTAGCCCGTAGCCCGTAGCCCGTAGCCCGTAGCCCGTAGCCCGTAGCCCGTAACCCGTAGCCCGTAGCCCGTAGCCCGTATCCCGTAGCCCGTATCCCGTAGCCCGTAGCCCGTAGCCCGTAGCCCGTAGCCCGTAGCCCGTAGCCCGTAGCCCGTAGCCCGTAGCCCGTAGCCCGTAGCCCGTAGACCGTAGACCGTAGCCCGTAGCCCGTAGCCCGTTCGTGAATCCCGTATCCCGTTCCCGTATCCCGTATCCCGTATCCCGTATCCCGTATCCCGTATCCCGTATCCCGTATCCCGTATCCCGTATCCCGTATCCCGTATCCCGTATCCCGTATCCCGTATCCCGTATCCCGTATCCCGTATCCCGTATCCCGTATCCCGTATCCCGTACCCCGTATCCCGTATCCCGTATCCCGTATCCCATGGCCCGTAGCCCGTAGCCCGTAGCCCGTAGCCCGTAGCCCGTAGCCCGTAGCCCGTAGCCCGTAGCCCGTAGCCCGTAGCCCGTAGCCCCTAGCCCGTAGCCCAAAGCCCGTAGCCCGTAGCCCGTAGCCCGTAGCCCGTAGCCCGTAGCCCGTAGCCCGTAGCCCGTAGCCCGTAGCCCGTAGCCCGTAGCCCGTAGCCCGTAGCCCGTAGCCCGTAGCCCGTAGCCCGTAGCCCGTAGCCCGTAGCCCGTAGCCCGTAGCCCGTAGCCCGTAGCCCGTAGCCCGTTCCCGTAACCCGTTCCCGAATCCCGTTCCCGTACCTTACTCGTTCCGAACATCATCAATCTCGTGTAGGCTTTACAATAAAGAATTCGGATTTTAAATATGCGTCAATTTGGTATCCGCCGACGGAGGTTCGTTTTTTGCCTAGCTTGCTTTTCACTATGGCAAGATTTTGCCGACGCAAATTGCTCCGATGACTAATTAGCTTGATGTAATGTTTTATTACGCCGAATAAAATAAGGGCCGATAGCGTTATATTAACACTGTCATTATAACCTTAATGTTTGTTAATATGAATAAAGTTTGGGTGGTTATTGGACATAATTGATTGGGCTTTGCAGCTGTATGTTTTGTTATTGTGTACCGTCCTTCGTTATTGGCGATATGGCGGTGTGATGAAATACATATTGTAAAATGGTCAATGTATATATTCCAGGCCGATTTAAGCTATTAAATATTTAACAGAAAGCTTCAGTTTTCATGCATAATAAAGCCGGTACCTTCGTCTGCAAAATGACGTTTGTTTCAGCTCTTCAAGTCTCATAGGTTCGGAGCATTACATTCAATCGTGAAGGACGACATAAAAGCGTGATTTAAGTTTGTGAAGCCATTTACTTTGCACGCGCCACGCACCGCTCGCCGAACCACATTGCATATGCCAGCCCGTCAATTGTTCTACACGCTTGTGTTTGTCGCATGCCGATCGGACGCATAGTCTCCGAGATATAGACCTGGGATTGCAGCGTGCCTTACTCAAACATACACCCGCACCTTACTCAAATAGTAATATAGATATGCTCCTTGTACCAGCACTCCGGATATTTCAATAGCTACATGAAAAAGGACAGGTCTGGTTAACCATGAATATGATCCTACATAACCAAATATACCCATATAATGGTTGTTACGAGCGAGCGTGAATCGCGCTCGTCCTTCCGTGGTATATGGGAAAAATCTGAATATGAGCGGCCCGACCCGGCCCGGCCCAGCCCGTGGCGACGCTTTTGAGAAGCTCATATCTCTGCAACCGCACGTCCGATTGACAAGCGGGATTCTTTGCTGAGTAGTGTGGATCGGGCATCCACCCGACCCTGTTTGTGACCAGAATCGACTCATGTGTGTGTTACTACCACTGCGCGTGGCGCGTGCCGCGTGAGGGGTGGTGCAAAGCGTTTTGTCGCAAAAACTCCGCAACGGCTGGGCTGATTGTGCGCACATTTGGTGTGTGGGTAGGGACCCATTAGCCGCCGCTTTCCCACAGATCAGGGACGTGGTGCCTCTGCACATGCGCACGTGCACACCCTATTCTATATCTCAGGAACGGCTGAGCCGATTGTATTCGAATTTGGTGTGCGGTTAGGGACCCCTCAGCCGCCGCCTTCCCAGAAGTCAGGGGTGTGGTGTCTCAGCACGTGCACACGTGCACAGTGCACACGCCTATTATATATCTCAGGAACGTCTGATCGATTGTGTTTAAATTTGGTGTGTGGTTCGGGACCTCTCAGCCACCATTTTCCCACAAGTCAGAGATGGGGTGCTTCTGCATGCGCGCAGGTGTACACCCCTATTATATATCTCAGGAATAGGTCACTTTATTTTACGATATGAGGTGCCTCTGCACGTGCGCACGTGCGCACTTTTTTGTATCTCAGAAACTACTTGTCCGATGGAGTTGAAATTCGCCATACATTTCCTTGGCGCTCGCTCGTTTATCGCCAACTACGGCGCCTTACTGGAAAAGTTTAGGTAGCTCCCATTTCAGGCTCAAGACATGATCGATGTATCAATGGCCGTCACCTGTGACCCCAGAAACAGGCACAGAAACTGATAATCCGCAGGGCGCCAATTTGACCCCTATATTCCCCACGCGCATTATGCCTGACCAGGGCAGCTGTCAGGGTGACGGCGGAAGGCAAAACTTTCTAAATGTGGTCCGTTCGCCGATAGGGCTAACGAGCGAGGAACAGACAAAGTGTCCATCATGGGATTATCGAGGGGACGCAGTTGGTGTCTCGACATCTGCGCGGATCATGAGGGTCATGCTTTGCTACCTGCTTTCTCTTGACGGAGCCTAAAACATGGAAGCGTATTTAAAGGAAACTGTTCACCTACTCAGCGTTTAATATGTGCCGTACCACAAGCGGGCATCGTATTCCCATCGCTGATTGGCTGATACACTCTTTGGCACGTAGTCTCTGATCACGACGTCTCGCTAATATCCGCTCAGCCGCCCGCCCGGCGCGGCGGCCCCTTGTCAGATACTGTAGTAGGCGGCCGGCGGAGCCAACGTCAGGTCAGGTCCACCCACTGGTGTTGTATGACGTCACATGTCATACAAAGAGAAACTTACTTTTTGTCCACATATTTCCATCTATGGTCAAAACCAAAGTCATATTCGTATTTTTGTACTCAAAATGCCCCTTACTGCCAATTATCAAGCAATCTGTCAAGGAAAATCCGCTTCCGTGCCGTGTCCCTTACCTATAAGAGCAACAGATCAGACAATCAGCGATGGGAGACACGACGGATACTTGTGGCACGGTATATATTAAACACAAAACAAGGTGAACAGTTGCCTTTAAGGGCTGGGATCGGTGTGTGCTGTTTCGATGATACTGCCATTGAACATGCGCGAGAGCACGTTTTGTCGCCCATTACCCACAAGGGCGGAACTTTTTGTTTTTGGTTGGGCAAATATGGTTGGGCAAGCAGTAGCAGGTAAACAACCCCCAAAACAACAACAATACAATAGGGTAGAATGTGAAAACGTCACAACCCATAGAGGCGCAGTCTGCTGAAGACTTAACTTAACCTACCCCAAAATTTCGGGGGGTAAGTTTTGGGGAAAATGACCTTAGTGTTTTCGACATTTCAATAACGGCCAAAGATAATGGCTATCTTCACTTCAAAACCAATACAAAGGTGAAACATTCCCTTTAAAGATATTCACTTACCCAGTTTTCAGCATATATTTTGTAACTTAGATGAACTGGAAAAAATATGGATTAGTGTTGGACATTACTCCAAAACCTTAAACCAAGTAAATGATTAATGAATGAATGTCATTTCATATTAATTTGAACCTTCTTGCAAGGAACGCCAATAAAGGGATAATAGTTAATAGTTATGTAGCCATTTGTAAACTATGATGTATATTTCATGTAGGTACAGATGTCATTTTCATGCTAAATTTGGAAATTTAGCCACACCGGTCCATTCTGGCTGTCATGTCAACACAATTAACCCGCCCTTGCCATGGGGGTCCCAGCCGAACGCCATTGACTGGGAGGGGCGATCTTCCGAACCAATGATCGCAGCGAGACGCGCAATGCGACATTCGAAAACTCTCAATGAAACACATCTAAAGCATACTCAAAAGGTTCACATTGAGGTCACATGTCAGGTCACGGTCAGGTAAAAGGTCAATATCGAGGTATTTGAGTGTATGGGACATAAGTACTTTCCATCATCGATTGCGACCATGACCATGACCAGGCCTTCGATTGCGACCATGATCACCCAAAGTGCTCTCAAAGGTATAATACACATCCCGCATGAGCTAAAATAAGATTGTTGACAAAAGTAAAGGTGTCACAAAATGTCGAAAAGGTCACCATGTGCAAAATATTTACGAAAGTCATGCGACATATGTTTTATGGGTTATTTTACACTTATAATTCGATAGTTATAGTAAGTTTACCACCTGTCTTCATTTAAGTGAAGTTAGTGTAAAACTCAGGTCACGGTCAGGTCACATGTAAAATGTGAAATTGACAAATATAAGAACATGTTTCTGGACCAGTTGTGCCTCAGAAATGCAGCGGTGACGTTAATTTGTTCGCACCCGGTCATAAATAACATCACAAAAACGCCATGAGTTACCAAAGTACTTTAGAAGCCACAAGTCAGTCAAAAATGGTGATATTGTTTTATAATTTTGCTTAGGAGTTTCCCATGTGTTTTCTAATATATTTCACTATTTTGTAAATATCTTTTTAAAAAGAATTGTGTTTTTTTTTGGGGGGGGGGGGGGGGGGAAGAGTGGGCTAAAACCCAAATTTGTTAACTCCGAGATATCCATTTTGTAGGTTATGCTATTTTTGTTTTATCTTTTGAGGTTTTGATTGCATTTTTCTCAAAATATGACGTTTGTACGGTCTGTTACATTGTAGCTCATTTTTTCGTCAAACTCGTGTGTAGTGACACCACTAAATGCGCTATATTTCAAAGATTGCTCGACGAAATTGCTTCACTTTTGCACAGAAGACGTAAAATTGATGTGAAAAAGGGCTTTAAGTTTCACGTTGATAGCGCTATTTATTTTGTTTTAGCTTTTGCGAAAGTTCGTCGAGAGGGGTGGGGGTGGCGTGTTTGGAAATAGCAACCAAGTTAGGGAGGAGGTTGATACTTAGGGAGACAAGTCAGTCAAAAATATAGATATTGTTTCTTCTTCTTCTTCTTTTTTTGGGAGGGGGGGGGGAGGGGCATCGTCTATACTTGGTTCTCCAATATATCTTCCGGTTTTTGAATATGTTTGAAAGGTTTGATTTTGTGGAAATTGTCCCCCCCAAAAAAACAATTTTCATCCCAAAATCATTATTTTTTTTAAAAAAACTGGAAGATATATTGGAGACCCAAGTATGGACGATGCCCCCCCCAAAAAAAAACGAGAGAAATATATATATTTATACTGACTTATGGCTCCCTAAGTACTAGCCTCCTCCTTAACTTTTTGCTATTTCCAAACACGCGTGGGGTGGCGTTAAACGTCCCCCAGTCAATGGTGGGTTAATAACAATGTATAATTTGACTGCTCATCAATCATCTCAACATAATTGTTTGAATGCACAACTGTTTATTTTATTAATATTACTGCCCGTTTTACTATATCAATGGACTAGAGAAAAACCAGAGTAAGTGTGACTGTTCGTGGACAAGAACGGGTGAAATTAAAATAAGTCATCTTAACCCTCGCCCTACGGAGGGGGGTCCTAAAACAACCCCCCGAGGTTTTCTTGCATAACTTTTTACACATGCGACGAATTTTGCTGAAATTTTTGGTAGCTGAGTTTGCAACAATTATACGTATGCTGTAAAAAATCTCATTGCAATTGGTTAAGTAATTTGGGAGATAATGATTTTTGATGACGTCATGTTGGTGGAAGGACGATAAATGTTTGAAAAATCGTAGACAACAGAATTTTGAAGAAAATTGCAAACGCAATTCAGAAAAGATACAAAATGTTGTTTTCTTTAAAATGGCGATCTCAGATTTTCGAAATTTTGGGTTTTTGACTCCTAAAATGAACAAAAACTCTTTTTTTTAATCACCGCAAAATCACAATTTTCAGAGATGTTAAAAGAACGGAATATATGTGAGAGAACTGAGTATGTACAATACTCAAACCAAATTTAAAAGCAATATCTTTATTTTTGACTGAGTGTAAAAAACCCTAAGTATAAAAAACTCATGACGTCATTTTTTAAATAAATTTGTTGACTTTTTTACCAGATACGAACAAATAATTACCTTTTCTATATTTCTGAGACAAAACTGGTCTAGGAACATGCCTTTTTATTTACATTTGCCAATTTTTATTTTGAGGTTTTCTGACAGAGTAAAATCGCTGTTCTGGACGTGGTAGATCGGGGACATTCACTTGATCTGGAAGTTCAATCGTTGACCCAAAACCTACAAAATTGCATACCGTTAGATTCCAAACATGACAGGCAACATGTTGGTTCTTACCGCATTGCTCCATGTTGCTTCGTTTGGAAGTTAATAGGGAGGGTGTTTTTTTCAGACTCCCACCCCCGTAGCGCGAAGATTAAAAAAGCTCCCGTAGGGCGAGGGTTAAGTCTGCCCCCAGTCAAATTTCCACAGACGAGTCCCTGCAATAATATATCATATATTAAAGGAAATAGGTATCAATATCATATAAAGAAATGGGTCGCCTAACAAGAAAAAAAACTAGAGGATAGCTGCTAAACATGAAGAAGGAGCCACACTGGTACTAGGGTTACAAAAGTCGGAGAAGTGGAACTGGAGCTTTCATCGTACCTGAACCCAGAACCGGCGGGCTTGACTGACTCCCGAATCTGAGGTAGCTGGTTAGGTGATGTGCCGGGCTCGCACCAAGTTGACCATGGCAAAATCATGCATTTAGCATACATTTGGTGCGAGTACCATACCATACTTCAACCGAGTTATGCTATGCCGTGTTTTACGGTGTTATGGTCAATGTTTCGGGTGCATTTCTATGAATTTATCGTTATGTATAACGATAAATTCATAGAAATGTATACGGTCGTACTAAAGCAAATGCTGGCAAACCAATGCATTAGAACACACGTATTTTTCAGAAAACAGTTGATCTACTTAAGTTATATCTAAGTTAGTTAGTTAGTTAGTTAGCTATTTTGCTTGTTCGTTAACTGTTGCCGAAGTAAGGTCCATTAACACACACACACATACACACACACACACATACACACACACACACACACACACACACACACACACACACACACACACACACACACACACACACACACACACACACACACACTCACACACACACACACACTCTGCCGGGGTTTTCGCCAACCACGAACTGCCGAAAGGGGGGGGGGGGTGATTTCCGCCCCTCTCCCTAAGATCTAAAAATAACACGCAATGTAGCGACAAGCGGAAGGCAGTGCTAGCTCGAGACAATCTCTATCGAAAGTACTTCGGTCATTTTTAGGTGAAGTCAATATTGAGGAGGTCACCAGAGGTTATATATCCCTATATCCCTATCTCTATCTCTATCTCTATATTATAAATCCTAAAAGATGACCCGCCGCCGCCGCCGCCGCCGCCGCCGGAGTGACGCCCTAAATCGGTTCCTGTGCAGTCGTTTGATGAGTTATGAGAGTTATTTTTTTAGGACTTTTGGGTCCCCTGATTCAACAGGTCGTATCAAGTTTTGGTGTCGATCAGACCGACGGTGCGGCGTCGGCACGTGCGCGCGTGCGCCATTCGTTTAACATGGGAAACGCGACATTGAGAAATCGCGAAAAACGGGCAAGTTTCGCGCGGTTCCCCGGCCGCTTGCTAGGCAACCGAGAGTCGCAGCGATATGCGAGCAACACTATGTGATGGATAATCGATTGGCCTTGCGTATAGAATGTCGTCCAGAGCGATGTACGTGCCACGTGCAAAGTTGTGACCACTTTCATGATAAAATTGGCATATTCAGGATTTAAATTGGTGCTCGGAAACCGTTCGACGTAGAAGGCTGATCCGGGCACCATTTTTCAGGCGCAGAGACCGTCTTCAAATTATATGTTACTCAAAGCTGTGTGACTAATATTTTGGAGTTGAAGTTGAAATGCAATATTTTTGGACAATTTAATCTTTCACACCGCCGTAACACCCAAAACGAGGACAAACTTGACCGGCAAATTTACACAGACGGAGAGCGCCGTTCTTGCTGACCTATATCCACCCAAAATATTCTGTAAATCGCTCATAGGTAACTCATGCTGACGTCAAACGTAAACGATTACCGACGCTAACGTTGCGAAATAATTTCGTCGAATAAAATGGCATCGCTAAATTTTCCCAAGACTGACACTGCCGCAGTCAAATTCATCAATGAGCGCATGACTAGCTGACGTCGCACCTCCCACCCGGGGAGATTTTGTTGAAGCCGGTTGACATATTTCAGGCATGTAAACCGCTAAAATGTTTTGGCAGAGACTGCGACACGGGAACGAGATACGGTAAAAAGATATGGGAACGAAATACGGCAACAAGATACGGAAACTGTGTACGAAAAAGGGATGCTGGAACGAGATGCGGGAACAGGATACGGGAATTAGATACGGTAACTAGATATGGTAAGGAGATATCGGAACGGTGTACGAGATACGGGAATGAGATACGGGAGCGGGATTCGGGAGCAAGATACGGGAGCGGGATACGGGAGCGGGATACGGGAGCGGGATACGGGAGCGGGATACGGGAGCGGGATACGGGAGCGGGATACGGGAGCGGGATACGGGAATGGGATACGGGAACGGGATACGGGAACGGGATACAAGAACGGGAACGGGATACGGAATACGGAATACGAGATACGGACTACGGAATACGGGTTACGGGAACGGGATACGGAAACTGGATACGGGAGCTGATTAAGGGATACGGTAACGGTATACGGGATACATGTACTGGATACGGGAACGGGATACGGAAACTGGATACGGGAACAGGGAGCGGGATACGGGCACGGGATACGGGCACAGGATACGGGCACGAGATACGGGAACGGGATACTGGAACGGGATACGGGAACGGGATACGGGAACGGGATACGGGAACGGGATACGGGAACGGGATACGGGAACGGGATACGAGAACGGGATACGAGAACGGGATACGGGAACGGGATACGGGAACGGGACACGGGAACGGGATACAGGATACGGGAATGGGATACAGGATACGGGAACGGGATACAGTTACAGGATGCGGTAACGGGATACGGGAACGGGATACGGGAACGGGATACGGGAACGGGATACGGGAACGGGATACGGGAACGGGATACAGGAACGGGATACGGGAACGGGATACGGGAACGGGATACAGGATACGGGAACGGGATACAGTTACAGGATACGGGAACGGGATACGGGAACGGGATACGGGAACGGGATACGGGATACGGGAACGGGATACGGGCACGGGTTACGGAAACGGGATACGGGATACGGGAACGGGATACGGGAACGGCATACGGGAACGGCATACGGGAACGGGATACGGGAACGAGATACGGGAACGGAACACGGGATACGGGAACGGGATACGGGAACGGGATACGGGATACGGGAACAGGATACGGGAACGGGATACGGGAACAGGATACGGTAACGGGATACGGGAACGGGATACGGGAACGGGATACGGTAACTGGACACGGGAACGAGATACGGGAACGGAATAAGGGAACGGGAACGAGATACGGGAACGTGATACGGGAACGGGAACGAGATACGGGAACGGGAACGGGATACGGGAACGGGATACGGGATACGGGAACGGGATACGGGAACGGGATACGGGAACGAGATACGGGAGGGAACGGGATACAAGAACGGGAACGGGATACGGAATACGAGATATTGACTACGGAATACGGAATACGGAATACTGAATACGGAATACGAGATACGGGAAACGGCTAGCAAATATAAATTAGCTGGCTATATAAATTGCGCATTGCGCAATACAGGCCCTCTAACGTTGCGAAATAATTGCGTCGAATAAAATAGCATCGCTTCAGTTTGCCCAAGACTGCCGCAGTCAAATTCATCAATGAGCGCATGACTATCAGACGTCGCACCTCCCTCCCGGGGAGATTTTGTTGAAGCCGGTTGACATATTTCAGGCATGTAAACCGCTAAAATGTTTTGGCAGAGACTGCGACACGGGAACGAGATACGGTAAGAAGATATGGGAACGAAATACGGCAACAAGATACGGAAACTGGGTACGAGAAAGGGATGCTGGAACGAGATACGGGAACAGGATACGGGAATGAGATGCGGTAACTAGATATGGTAAGGAGATATCGGAACGGTGTACTAGATACGGGAATAAGATACGTGAGCGGGATACGGGAGCGGGATACGGGATCGGGATACAGGAGCGGGATACGGGAACGTGATACAGGAACGTGATACGGGAATGTGATACTGGAATGGGATACCGAAACAAGAAACGGAAACGGGATACGGGAACGGGGGCTGGAGTGGGAGCGCGATACGGGAGACTGGAACGGGATACGGCAACGGGATACGGCAACGGGATACGGGAATGGGATACAGGAATGGGATACGGGAATGGGATACGGGAATGGGATACGGGAATGGGATACGGGAATGGGATACGGGAATGAGATACGGGAATGGGATACGGGAACAGGATGTGATACGGGAACGGGATACGGGAACGGAATACGGGAACGGAATACGGGAACGGAATACGGGAACGGAATACGGGAACGGGATACGAGAACAGGATCCGGGAACGGGATAGGGTAACAGTATACGGAAACGGGATACGGGAACGGGATACGGGAACGGGATACGGGGTACGGGAATGAGATACGGAACGGTATACGGGAACGCAATACCGGAACAGGATACGGGAACAGGATAGAGAACGGGATACGGGAACGGGATACGGGAACGGGATACGGGAACGGGATACGGGAACGGGATACGGGAACGGGATACGGGAACTGGATACGGGAACTGGATACGGGAACCGGATATAGGAACGAAATACGGGAATGGTATACGGGAACGGGATACGGGAACGATATACGGGATACGGGAACGGGATACGGGAACTGGATACGGGAACGGGATACGGGAACGGGATACGAGAACGGGATACGGTAACGGGATACGGGAACGGGATACGGGAACGGGTTAGGGGAACGGTATACGGGAACGGGATACGGGAACGGAATACGGGAACGGGATACGGGAACGGGATACAGGAACGGGATACGGGAACGAAATACGGGAACGGGATACGGGAACGGGATACGGGAACGGGATACGGGACACGGAAACTGGATACGGGAACTGGATACGGGAACGGGATACAGGAACGGGATACGGGAATGGGATACGTGAACGGGATACCGGAGCAAGATACCGGAACAGGATACCGGAACAGGATACCGGAACAGGATACCGGAACACGATACCGGAACGGGATATGGAAGCGGGATACGGGATACGGGAACGAGATACGGGAACGAGATACGGGAACGAGATACGGGAACGAGATACAGGTACGGGATACAGGTACGGGATACGGGAACGAGATACGGGAACGGCATCGGGACAGGATACGGGAACGGAATAAGGGAATGGGATACGCGAACGCGATACGAGAACGGGATACGCTAACGGAATATGCGAACGGGATACGAGAACGTGATACGGAATACGGGATACGGGATACGGGATACGGGATACGGGATACGGGATACGGGATACGGGATACGGTAACGGAATACGGAATATGGAATACGGAATACGGCTGGCTATATAAATTAGCTGCCTATATAAATTGCGCATCGCGCAATACAGGCCATCTAGAAACGGGAACGGGATACGGTAACGGGATACTTGGTACGGGAACGGGATACGGGAACGGGATACGGGAACGGGATACGGGAACGGGATACGGGAACGGGATACGGGAACGGGATTCTGGAACGGGATACGGGAACGGGATACGGGAACGGGATACGGGAACGGGATACGGGAACGGGATACGGGAACGTGATACGGGAACGGGATACGGGAACGGGATACAGGAACGGGATACGGGAACGGGAGACGAAAACGGGATACGGGAACGGAATACGGGAACGGGATACGGGAACGGGATACGGGATACGGGAAAAGGATACGGGAATGGGATACGGGAACGGGATACGGGATACAGGATACGGGAACGGAACACGGGAACGGGATACGGAATATGGAATACGGAATACGGAATACGGAATACGGAATACGGAATACGGAATACAAGATACGAGATACGGAATACGAGATACGGAATACGGAATACGGAATACGGAATACGGAATACGAAAAACGGAATACGGAATACGGGATACGGGAAACGGCTAGCATATTTAAGGTAGCTGGCTATATAAATTGCGCATCGCGCAATACAGGCCCTCTAGTCTCTATATTATAAATCCTAAAAGATGACCCGCCGCCGCCGCCGCCGCCGCCGCCGCCGGAGTGACGCCCTAAATCGGTTCCTGTGCAGCCGTCTGATGAGTTATGAACGTGATTTTCTCAGCGATTTTGGGTCCCGTGATTCAACAGGTCGTATCAAGTTTTTGTGTCCATCCGTCCGACGGTGCGGCGTTGGCACGTGTGCGCGTGCGCCATTCGTTTAACATGGGAAACGCGACATTGTGAAATCGCGAAAAACGGGCAAGTTTCGCGCGGTTCCCCGGCCGCTTGCTCGGCAACAGAGCGTCGCAGCGATATGTGAGCAACACTATGTGATAGATAATCGATTGGCTTTGCGTATAGAGTGTCGTCCAGAGCGATGCGCGTGCCACGTGCAAAGTTGTGACCACTTCCATGATAAAATTGGCATATTCAGAATTTAAATTGGTGCTCGGAAACCGTTCGACGTAGAAGGCTGAACCGGGCATCATTTTGCAGGCGCAGCGACCGTCTTCAAATTATATGTGTTACTCAAAGCTGTGTGACTAATATTTTGGAGTTGAAGTTGAAATGCAATATTTTGGGACAATTTAATCCTTCACACCGCCGTAACACCCAAAACGAGGACAAACTTGACCGGCAAATTTACACTGACGGATAGCACCGTTCTTGCTGACCTATATCCACCCAAAATATTATGTAAATCGCTCATAGGTAACTTATGCTGAAGTCAAACGTAAACGATTACCGACGCTAACGTGGCGAAATAATTGCGTCGAATAAAATAGCATCGTTTAAGTTTGCCCAAGACTGACACTGCCGCAGTCAAATTCATCAATGAGCGCATGACTAGCTGAAGTCGCACCTCCCTCCCGGGGAGATTTTGTTGAAGCCGGTTGACATATTTCAGGCATGCAAACCGCTAAAATGTTTTTGCAGACTGCGACACGGGAACGAGATACGGTAAGAAGATATGGAAACGAAATACGGCATACGGAAACTAGGTACGAGCAAAGGATGCTGGAACGAGATGCGGGAAAAGGATACGGGAATGAGATACGGTAACTAGATATGGTAAGGAGATATCGGAACGGTGTACGAGATACGGGAGTGAGATACGAGAGCGGGATACGGGAGCGGGATACGGGAGCGGGATACGGGAGCGGGATACGGGAGCGGGATACGGGAACGGGATACGGGAGCGAGATACGGGAGCGGGATACGGGAGCGGGATAAGGAAACGGGAGACGGGAATGAGATACGGGAGCGGGATACGGTAACGGGATACGGGAACGGGATATGGGAACGGGATATGGGGACATGATACGGGAACGGATACGGGAACGGATACGGGAACGGATACGGGAACGGATACGGGAACGGATACGGGAACGGATACGGGAACGGATACGGGAACGGGATACGGGAACCGGGAACGGGATACGGGAACGGGATACGGGAACGGGATACGGGAACGGGATACGGGAACGGGATACGGGAACGGGATACGGGAACGGGATACGGGAACGGGATAAGGTAACGGGATAAGGGAGCAGGATACGGGAACAGGATACGGGAACGGGTTACGGGAACGGGATACGGAAACTGGATATGGGAACGGGATACGAGAACGGGATACAGGAACGGGAACGGGAGCGTTGTACGGAACGGGATACGGGAACGGGATTCGGGAACGGGAAACGGGAACGGGATACGGGAACGGGATACGGGAACGGGATACGGGATACGGGAACGGGATACGGGAACAGAATACGGGAACGGGAACGGGAACGGGATACGGGAACGGGATACGGGAACAAGATACGGGAACGGGATACGGGAAGGGGATACGGGAACAGGATACGGGAACGGGATACGGGAACGGGATACGGGAACGGGATACGGGAACGGGATACGGGAACGGAATACGGGAACGGGATACGGGGAACGGGATACGGGAACGGGATACTGAAACGGGATACTGAAACGGGATACGGAGACGGGATACGGAGACGGGACACGGAAACGGGATACGGGAACGGGATAAGGGAACGGGATACGGGAACGGGATACGGGAACGGGATACGGGAACGCGATACGGGAACGCGATACGGGAACGGGATACGGGAACGGGATACAGGAATGGGATACGGGAACCGGATACAGGAACGGGATACGGGAACCGGATACAAGAACCGGATACGGGAACCGGATACGGGAACCGGATACGGGAACCGGATACGGGAACCGGATACGGGAACCGGATAGGGAACGGGATACGGGAACGGGATACGGGAACGGAATACGGGAAGGGGATACGGGAAGGGGATACAGGATACGGTATACGGGAATATCATACGGGAACGAGATACGGGAACGGGATACGGGAACGGGATACGCGAAGGAGATACGCGAACGGGATACGGGATACGGGAACGGGATACGGGAACGAGAACGGGATACTGGAACGGGATAATGGAACGGGATACGGGAACGGGATACGGGAACGAGATACGGGAACGGGATACGGGAACGGGATACGGGAACGGGATACGGGAACGGGATACGGGAACGGGATACGGGAACGGGATACGGGAACGGGATACGGGAACGGGATATGGGAACGGTAACGGGATACGGTAACGGGATACGGTAACGGGATACGGTAACGGGATACGGTAACGGGATACGGTAACAAGATACGGTAACGGGATACGGTAACGGGATACGGTAACGGGATACGGTAACGGGATACGGTAACGGTATACGGTAACGGTATACGGTAACGGTATACGGTAACGGTATACGGTAACGGGATACGGTAACGGGATACGGTAACGGGATACGGTATCGGGATACCGTAACGGGATACGGGAACGGGATACGGGAACGGGAAACGGGAACGGGATACGGGAACGGGATACGGGAACGGGATACGGGAACGGGATACAGGAACGGGATACAAGAACGGGAACGGGATACGGAATACGACATACGGACTACGGAATACGGAATACGGAATACGGAATAAGGAATACCGAATACTGAATACGGAATACGAGATACGGGAAACGGCGCATATATAAGTTAGCTGGCTATATAAATTGCGCATCGCGCAATAAAGGCCATCTAGTCTCTATATTATAAATCCTAAAAGATGACCCGCCGCCGCCGCCGGAGTGACGCCCTAAATTGGCTCCTGTGCAGCCGTCTGATAAGTAATGAGGGTGATTTTTTCAGAACTTTTGGGTCTCGTGATTCAACAGGTCGTATCAAGTTTTGGTGTCGATCCGACTGACGGTGCAGTGTTAGCACGTACGCGCGTGCGCCATTCGTTTAACATGGGAAACGCGACATTGTGAAATCGCGAAAAACGGGCAAGTTTCGCGCGGTTCCCCGGCCGCTTGCTCGGCAACCGAGAGTCGCAGCGATATGCGAGCAGCACTATGTGATATATAATCGATTGGCCTTGCGTATAAGATGTCGTCCAGAGCGATGTACGTGCCACGTGCAAAGTTGTGACCACTTTCATGATAAAATTGGCATATTCAGGATTTAAATTGGTGCTCGGAAACAGTTCGACATAGAAGGCTGATCCGGGCACCATTTTGCAGGCGCAGGGACCGTCTTCAAATTATATGTGTTACTCAAAGCTGTGTGACTAATATTTTGGAGTTGAAGTTGAAATGCAATATTTTTGGACAATTCAATCCTTCACACCGCCGTAACACCCAAAACGAGGACAAACTTGACCGGCAAATTTACACAGACTGATAGCACCGTTCTTGCTGACCTATATCCACCCAAAATATTCTGTAAATCGCTGATAGGTAACTTATGCTCAAGTCAAACGTAAACGATTACCGACGCTAACGTTGCGAAATAATTTCGTCGAATAAAATAGCATCGTTTAAGTTAGCCCAAGACTGACACTGCCGCAGTCAAATTCATCAATGAGCGCATGACTAGCAGACGTCACACCTCCCTCCCGGGGAGATTTTGTTGAAGCCGGTTGACATATTTCAGGCATGTAAACCGCTAAAATGTTTTGGCAGAGACCGCAACACGGGAACGAGATACGGTAAGAAGATATGGAACGAAATACGGCAGCAAGATACTGAAACTGGGTACGAGAAAGGGATGCTGGAACGAAATACGAGAACAGGATACGGGAATGAGATACGGTAACTAGATATGGTAAGGAGATATCGGAACGGTGTACGAGATTCTGGAATGAGATACGGGAGCAGGATACGGGAGCGGGATCGTGAAAAGGGAACGGGATACGGGAACGGAATATGGGAACGTGATATGGAAACAGGATACGGGAACGGGAACGGATACGGGAACGGATACGGGAACAGATACGGGAACGGATACGGGAACGGATACGGAAACGGAATACGGGAACGGGATACGGGAACGGGATACGGGAACGGGATACGGGAACGGGATACGGGAACGGGATACGGGAACGGGATACGGGAACGGAATACGGGAACGGAATATTGGAACGGGATACGGGAACGGGATACGAAAACAAGTTACGGGAACGGAATACGGGGAACGTGACACGGGAACGGGATACGGAAACAGGATACGGAAACGGGATATGGAAACGGGATACGGAAACGGGATACGGAAACGGGATACGGAAACGGGATACGGAAACGGGATACGGAAATGGGATACGGGAACGGGTTATGGGAACGGGATGCGGGAAGGGGATACGGGAACGCGATGCGGGAACGGGATAGGGAACGGGAACAGGATACGGGAACAGGATATGGGAACAGGATACGGGAACAGGATACGGGAACAGGATACGGGAACAGGATACGGGAACAGGATACGGGAACAGGATACGGAAACAGGATACGGGAACAGGATACGGGAACAGGATACGGGAACAGGATAAGGGAACGGGATACGAGAACGGGAACGGGATACTGGTACGGGATACTGCTACGGGATACTGGTACGGGATACAGGAATGGGATACGAAAACTGGATACGGGAACGGGATACGGGAACGGGATACGGGAAGGGGATACGGGAACGAGATACGGGATCGGGATACGGGAACGGGATACGGGAGGGGAGGGGTAACGGGATACGGGAACGGGATACGGGAACAGGATACGGGAACGGGATACGGGAACGGGTTACGGGAACAGAATACGGGAACGGGATACGGGAACGGGATACGGGAACGGGATACGGGAACGGGATACGGGAACGGGATACGGGAACGGGATACGGGAACGGAATACGGGAACGGGATACGGGAACGGGATACGGGAACGGTATACAGGAACGGGATACGGGATACGGGATACGGGAACGGGATACGGGATACGGGAACGGGATACGGGAACGGGATACGGGAACGGGATACGGGAATGGGATACGGGAAGGGGATACGGGAACGGGATACGGGAACGGAATACGGGAACGGAATATTGGAACGGGATACGGGAACGGGATACGAAAACGGGTTACGGGAACGGAATACGGGGAACGTGACACGGGAACGGGATACGGAAACGGGATACGGAAACGGGATACGGAAATGGGATACGGAAACGGGATACGGAAACGGGATACGGAAACGGGATACGGAAACGGGATACGGAAACGGGATACGGGAACGGGTTATGGGAACGGGATGCGGGAAGGGGATACGGGAACGCGATGCGGGAACGGGATAGGGAACGGGAACAGGATACGGGAACAGGATGTGGGAACAGGATACGGGAACAGGATACGGGAACAGGATACAGGAACAGGATACGGGAACAGGATACGGGAACAGGATACGGGAACAGGATACGGAAACAGGATACGGGAACAGGATACGGGAACAGGATACGGGAACAGGATAAGGGAACGGGATACGAGAACGGGAACGGGATACTGGTACGGGATACTGCTACGGGATACTGGTACGGGAAACAGAAATGGGATACGAAAACTGGATACGGGAACGGGATACGGGAACGGGATACGGGAAGGGGATACGGGAACGAGATACGGGATCGGGATACGGGAACGGGATACGGGAGGGGAGGGGTAACGGGATACGGGAACGGGATAAGGGAACAGGATACGGGAACGGGATACGGGAACGGGATACGGGAACAGAATACGGGAACGGGATACGGGAAGGGGATACGGGAACGGGATACGGGAACGGGATACAGGAACGGGATACGGGAACGGGATACGGGAACGGGATACGGGAACGGGATACGAGAACGGTATACAGGAACGGAATACGGGATACGGGATACGAAAACGGGATACGGGATACGGGAAAGGGATACGGGAACGGGATACGGGAACAGGATACGGGAACGTGATACAGGAAGGGGATACGGGAACGGGATACGGGAACGGGATACGGGAACGGGATACGGGAAAGGGATACCGGAAAAACATACGGGAACGGGATACGGGAACGGGATACGGGAACGGGATACGGGAACGGGATACGGGAACGGGATACGGGAACGGGATACGGGAACGGGATACGGGAACGTGATACGGGAATGGGATACGGGAACAGGATATGGGAACGAGATACGGGAACAGAATACGGCAACAAGATACGGGATACGGGCACGGGATACAGAAACGGGAACATGATACTGGAACGGGATACGGGATTGGCATACGGGAACCGGATACGGGAACTGGATACGGGAACGGGATACGGGAACGGGATACGGGAACGGGATACGGGAATGGGATACGGGAACGAGATACGGGAACGGGATACGGGAACGGGATACGGGAACAGGATACAGGAACGTGATACGGGAACGTGATACGGGAATGGGATACGGAAACAAGATACGGAAACGGGATACGAGAACGGGGACTGGAGTGGGAGCCCGATACGGGATACTGGAACAGGATACGGCAACGGGATACAGGAATGGGATACGGCAACGGGTACGGGAATGGGATACGGGAATGGGATACGGGAATGGGATACAGGAATGGGATACGGGAATGGGATACGGGAATGGGATACGGAAATGGGATACGGGAATGGGATACGGGAATGGGATACGGGAATGGGATACGGGAATGGGATACGGGAACATGATATGGGATACGGGAACGGGATACGGGAACAGAATACGGGAAAGGAATACGGGAACGGAATACGGGAACGGAATACGGGAACGGAATACGGGAACTGGATACGAGAACGAGATAGGGGAACGGGATACGGGAACGGGATGCGGGAACGGGATAGGGTAAAGGGATACGGAAACGGGATACGGGAACGGGATACAGGAACAGGATACGGGAACGGGATACGGGAACGGGATACGGGAACGGGATACGGGAACGGGATACGGGAACGGGATACGGGAACGGGATACGGGAACGGGATACGGGAACGGGATACGGGCACTGGATACGGGAACGGGATACGGGAACTGGATACGGAATACGGGAATGGGATACGGAACGGTATACGGGAACGCGATACGGGAACGGGATACGGGATACGGGAACGGGATACGGGAACGGGATACGGGAACGGGATACGGGAACGGGATACGGGAACGGGATACGGGAACGGGATACGGGAACGGGATACGGGAATAGGATACGGGAACAGGATACGGGAACAGGATACGGGAACGGGATATGGGAACGGGATACGGTAACGGGATACGGGATACGGGAACGGGATAAGAGAAAGGGATACAGTTGTATGATACGGGAACGGGATCGGGATACGGGAACGGGATACGGGAACGGGATACGGGAACGGGATACGGGATACGGGAACGGGATACGGGAACGGGATACGGGAACGGGATACGGGAACGGGATACGGGAACGGGATACGGGAACGGGATACGGGATACGGGAACGGGATACGGGAACGGGATACGGGAACAGGATACGGGAACGGGATACGGGAACGGGATACGGGATACGGTTTACGGGAATAGGATACGGGAACGGGATCGGGATACGCGAACTGGATACGGGAACGGGATACGGGAACGGGATACGGGATACGGGAACGGGATACGGGAACGGGATACGGGAACGGGATACGGGAACGAGAACGGGATACTGGAATGGGATAATGGAACGGGATACGGGAACGGGATACGGGAACGGGATACGGGAACGGGATACGGGAACGGGATACGGGAACGGGATACGGGAACGGGATACGGGAACGGGATACGGGAACGGGATACGGAACCGGATACGGGAACCAGATACGGGAACCAGATACGGGGAACCGGATACGGGAACGGGATAAGGGAACAGGATACGGTAACGGGATACGGTAACGGGATACGGTAACGGGATACGGTAACGGGATACGTTAACGGGATCCGGTAGAGGGAAAACGGGATACGGTACGGGATACGGTAACGGGATACAATAACGGGATACGGGAACGGCATACGGGAACGGGATACGGAACAGGATACGGGAACGGGAGACTGGAACGGGATACAAGAACGGGAATGGGGTACGGAATACGACATACGGACTTACGGACTACGGACTACGGAATACGGAATAAGGAATAAGGAATACCGAATACTGAATACGGAATACGAGATACGGGAAACGGCTAGCATATATAAATTAGCTGGCTATATAAATTGCGCATCGCGCAATAAAGGCCATCTAGTCTCTATATTATAAATCCTAAAAGATGACCCGCCGCCGCCGCCGCCGCCGCCGCCGCCGCCGCCGGAGTGACGCCCTAAATCAGTTCCTGTGCAGTCGTCTGAGAAGTTATGAGAATGATTTTTTTCAGAACTTTTGGGTCCCCGTGATTCAACAGGTCGTATCAAATTTTAGTGTTGATCTAACCGACGGTGCGGCGTCGGCGCGTGTGCGCGTGCGCCATTCGTTTAACATGGGAAACGCGTCATTCGGATTTCGCGAAAAACAGGCAAGTTTCGCCCGGTTCCCCGGCCGCTTGCTCGGCAACCGAAAGTCGCAGCGGTATGCGAGCAACACTATGTGATTGATAATAGATTGGCCTTGCGTATAGGATGTCGTCCATAGCGATGCGCGTGCCACGTGCAAAGTTGTGACCACTTCCATGATAAAATTGGCATATTCAGAATTTAAATTGGTGCTCGGAAACCGTTCGACGGTAGAAGGCTGAACCGGGCATCATTTTGCAGGCGCAGCGACCGTCTTCAAATTATATGTGTTACCCAAAGCTGTGTGACTAATATTTTGGAGTTGAAGTTGAAATGCAATATTTTGGGACAATTGAATACTTCACACCGCCGTAACACCCAAAACGAGGACAAACGTGACCGGCAAATTTACACTGACGGATAGCACCGTTCTTGCTGACCTATATTCACCCAAAATATTATGTAAATCGCTCATAGGTAACTTATGCTGAAGTCAAACGTAAACGATTACCGACGCTAACGTGGCGAAATAATTGCGTCGAATAAAATAGCATCGTTTAAGTTTGCCCAAGACTGACACTGCCGCAGTCAAATTCATCAATGAGCGCATGACTAGCTGAAGTCGCACCTCCCTCCCGGGGAGATTTTGTTGAAGCCGGTTGACATATTTCAGGCATGCAAACCGCTAAAATGTTTTTGCAGACTGCGACACGGGAACGAGATACGGTAAGAAGATATGGAAACGAAATACGGCATACGGAAACTAGGTACGAGCAAAGGATGCTGGAACGAGATGCGGGAAAGGATACGGGAATGAGATACGGTAACTAGATATGGTAAGGAGATATCGGAACGGTGTACTAGATACGGGAGTGAGATACGAGAGCGGGATACGGGAGCGGGATACGGGAGCGGGATACGGGAGCGGGGAATACGGGAGCGGGATACGGGAGCGGGATACGGGAGCGAGATACGGGAGCGGGATACGGGAGCGGGATAAGGAAACGGGAGACGGGAATGAGATACGGGAGCGGGATACGTAACGGGATACGGGAACGGGATATGGGAACGGGATATGGGGACATGATACGGAACGGGATACGGCAACGGATACGGGAACGGGAACGGATACGGGAACGGATACGGGAACGGATACGGGAACGGATACGGGAACGGATACGGGAACGGATACGGGAACGGATACGGGAACGGGATCCGGGAACCGGGAACGGGATACGGGAACGGGATACGGGAACGGGATACGGGAACGGGATACGGGAACGGGATACGGAACGGGATAAGGGAACGGGATAAGGGAGCAGGATACGGGAACAGGATACGGGAACGGGTTACGGAACGGGATACGGAAACTGGATACGGGAACGGGATACGAGAACGGGATAGAGGAACGGGAACCGGGAGCGTTGTACGGAACGGGATACGGGAACGGGATTCGGGAACGGGATACGGGAACGGGATACGGGAACGGGATACGGGAACGGGATACGGGAACGGGATACGGGAACGGGATACGGGATACGGGACCGGGATACGGGAACGGAATACGGGAACGGGATACGGGAACGGGATACGGGAACGGGATACGGGAACGGGATACGGGAACGGGATACGGGAACGGGATACGGGAACGGGATACGGGAACGGGATACGGGAAGGGGATACGGGAACAGGATACGGGAACGGGATACGGGAACTGGATACGGGAACGGGATACGGGAACGGGATACGGGAACGGGATACGGGAACGGAATACGGGAACGGGATACGGGGAACGGGATACGGGAACGGGATACTGAAACGGGATACTGAAACGGGATACGGAGACGGGATACAGAGACGGGACACGGAAACGGGATACGGGAACGGGATAAGGGAACGGGATACGGGAACGGGATACGGGAACGGGATACGGGAACGCGATACGGGAACGCGATACGGGAACGGGATACGGGAACGGGATACGGGAATGGGATACGGGAACCGGATACAGGAATGGGATACGGGAACCGGATACGGGAACCGGATACGGGAACCGGATACGGGAACCGGATACGGGAACCGGATACGGGAACCGGATACGGGAACCGGATACGGGAACGGGATACGGGAACAGGATACGGGAACGGAATACGGGAAGGGGATACGGGAAGTGGATACAGGATACGGTATACGGGAATATCATACGGGAACGTGATACGGGAACGGGATACGGGAACGGGATACGCGAAGGGGATACGCGAATGGGATACGGGATACGGGAACGGGATACGGGAACGAGAACGGGATACTGGAACGGGATAATGGAACGGGACACGGGAACGGGATACGGGAACGGGATACGGGAACGGGATACGGGAACGGGATACGGGAACGGGATACGGGAACGGGATACGGGAACGGGATGCGGGAACGGGATATGGGAACGGTAACGGGATACGGTAACGGGATACGGTAACGGGATACGATAACGGGATACGGTAAGGGGATACGGTAACGGGGTACGGTAACGGGATACGGTAACGGGATACGGTAACGGGATAGGTAACGGGATACGGTAACGGGATACGGTAACGGGATACGGTAACGGGATACGGTAACGGGATACGGTAACGGGATACGGTATCGGGATACGGTAACGGGATACGGGAACGGGATACGGGAACGGGAAACGGGAACTAGATACGGGAACGGGATACGGGAACGGGATACGGGAACGGGATACAGGAACGGGATACAAGAACGGGAACGGGATACGGAATACGACATACGGACTACGGAATACGGAATACGGAATACGGAATAAGGAATACCGAATACTGAATACGGAATACGAGATACGGGAAACGGCGCATATATAAGTTAGCTGGCTATATAAATTGCGCATCGCGCAATAAAGGCCATCTAGTAATAATAAATTTAGGTTATTTTTTATTATATATTATATTAAATTTCGGCTAAATTTCGGCTTACACTTTTTCCGCGCGTCGCTAGCTCTTTTATTATCGATATGTATATCTCGATAATAAAAGAGCTAGCGACGCGCGGAAAAATGTGTTCGAAAGATCATTGAATTTGCTGTAACTAAGGTTCATCAGAATTGATCTAAGTTCAATAGTTAGGTCATCAGAAGCCACTGAATTTGAAACGTTCTAAACAAAAAATGCGGAATTGGTTTTAAGGAATAACTTTTGATAGAAACATGATAAGGGAAAACATATTTCACCATTGTGTTTTCCCATCGAGACGCATCGAATGATATATTGGGTGACCTAGCTAGGTCATATCCACAAATTTGACCTGACCTGAGGTCACGACAAGGTCAGGTCAAGGTCAACTCTTACATCAATTTATTTGTCTCCACAAGTCGAATACAATGGTGAAACCCCCATT